>CAUYRH010159872.1:0-40295 GCA_963574655.1 Perodicticus potto
TGTATTAACCTGGATGGAAGTGGAACACATTATTCTTAGTAAAGCATCACAAGAATGGAGAAGCATGAATCCTATGTACTCAATTTTGATATGAGGACAATTAATGACAATTAATGACACGGTGGGGGTGAGGGAAGGGGAGAGCAGAGAGAGAAAGAATGAGGGAGGGGTGGGGAAAGGAAGAGCAGAGAGAGGGAAGGAGCAATGAGGGTGGCGTCTTGGTGTGTGCCACACCTTTTAGGGGCAAAACATGATTGTAAGCGGGACTTTACCTAACAAATGCAATCAGTGTAACCTGGTTTCTTGTACTCTCAATGAATCCCCAACAATTAAAAAAAAAAAGATTCTATAATGAAACTTTTCTGAAAAGAGATACAAAAAGTTTCAACCATAAGGAAATATTTGATAAGTTTGACTACATTAAAATTTCAAGGGTCCATTCATCAAAAGACCCCATAAAGACAAGGCAAAGACAAGTCATACTCTGTAATATTTGCAAACACACAGAACTAACCGCAGACCAACTTCCATAATATAGAAAAACTTCTGTGTTGTTTGTTTCATGATCAGCATAGCAAAAGGAAAAAGAAAGATGCCTATGAAAACAGTTATTCCCTGGGCTCTGAATGAGATGGGTTCTGTAGTTTTGTCGTTAAGTTGAATTTGTATGTAAGTAACAGGTACATTTACCTATTACCTGCAGTAGCCTCCATTTGTAAATGCAAGTTGTATGTCAGATGGTTGTGATAGGCCCTGTTCGTAAGTGAGAGTTGTACATCAAGTCAGATGTCTGTAACTCGGGGACTGCCTGTAATGAGGAAGAGACTAATAAATAACACAACAGAAAATGAGCAAAATAAAAGGGAGCTGAAATTTCATGAAAGAAGCAGCAGAAATGATTTATAAACATGAGAAATGATGCTTAACCTCATGATCAATCAAGGATGGATGTGCAGATTAAGACCCAAGGAGAAATCATTACACGCCCAGCGGATTGGAGAAAAGTTTTAAGTCAGAACGTACCAAAGGATGGTGAGGATCTGGAGGGGGCAGGTGGACGTTCAACTTCGGAAAAGTTTTTGGTAAAGCTGTAGAGGTTGTGCTGTGATTTGAGCATGCACACATGCTTCACCTTCCAGAGTAACCCAAAAGAAGCCCTTTCCCGGGGTAATTAGCAACAGGCAGAGAAATCATCACAGAAGCATTGTTCACCTGGAGAGAACTCAAATATCTGCTAACAATAGAACAGAGATGCATCAAAATATGCAGGCGGGGAAATGCTTGGCACTAGTCCCCAGGCAACTGCAGTCACACTTTCTATGGTTTCAGTTTCCTGTGGTCCACTGTGGTCAGAAAATATTAAGTGGAAAATTCCAGAAATAAACAACTGGTAAGTCTGGCGTTGCATGCCATCCTGCTCTGCCTTGCCTTTCCCATGGAAAACCCAATAAAGGCTCTGGCCCTCACTCCTGCTTCAACCTCCAAACCCGATACTCCCCACGTGGCCCTGTGTGGCTTGGCATGCCCTCTTTTCCTGAAAACCGCGAGCAATCAATTCTTCCTTCAAAGGCATTTGTCTCCTCATGTGGACACTCAGTCACTTCTGTAAATTCACATCCCCTGGTCAGTCACTGAGACCGAGGGGTTTGATCAGGAAAGGGCACACAGAGAGACTCAAAGTGAAAAGTAATGTTCTATTTCTAAATGTGAGTTCAAGGGCATTGATCATTATTCTTCAAACTGTACATATATGCCTTTATATCTGTGGCCATGTTCCACAATGAAAAGGAAAAAATCCGTAATCATTTCTATGTGCTATGAAAGTGATACATCATTATAGCAATGGTAATTTCTTAGTTTTGATAAGTGTACTGTGGTTGTGGAAGATGTTAACATCAGGGGAACCGGGGATACTGAAATTCTTTCCACTGTCTTTGCAACTCTTTTGTAAATGTAAAAGTATTTCAAAAGAAAAAGAAATCTAAAAGTATTTAGAAAGTAATGCAGGAGCCAAACCACGCAGGTCCTCGGAGGTCACTCTCAAGTGTCTGGGTTTTGTTCTCTGAGCCATGGGGTGTCACTGAAGGGTTTCCAAAAGGTGGGGCAGGGCCCAATTGGTGTGGATAAGACAAAAGGCAGCTTTTAAGGAATTTCAAACATTGTCATAGATGTGGGGGCAGAACTTCCCAGTGGCTAGGTGGGGATTGCCCAACCGTGGCCTTGCATGCAGGAGGGAGCGGTGAGGCCATGTGGGGAGAACACAGCATCCATTGATCAGCCAGCCGCAGCTGTGGGGAGGGAGAGTCCTGAGAAGGGCCCTGGGGGAGATGGGGAGGAAGTGGAAGGACAGAAGCTGCAGGGGTGGTTGGGGACAGGGAGGGAGGGCTGGGGAAGAGAGAGGCCTGCCCTGCCCTGCCCTGCCCTTCCTGAGCCCCTCAGCCAAAACCTAGTCCTTTCCCCTCAACCCCCCCAGCCCAGCAGGTATCTCTCCTACCTCCCAACCCCATCTGCACATCTGCCTCTTCTCCCTCCTTCCCCCCATCAGTTCTCAGAAGAACCTGGACCCTCCAACTGGGCCCTTGCCCTCCTTTTCTGATTTTTTTTGAATAACTTTTTTTTTTAGTTTTCTCAGCTCGCAAGATTTTCCATTATAAAATCAGGTAAAACTCCCTCTCGCTCCCAAGCCTTCCTCCAGCTAGCTACCACCCTGGGTTCCCTCCTCAGCCAAACCTCCTCAAAGCCTCCTTTGTCTCCTGGCAACTCTCCACGGCCTCTGCTCCCACCCACTTCCTGCCTCGAGGCCCCCCCTCCCCACTCCCATCCCATCTAATAACAGCTCTTTCCCCGGGGTGATTTTCTGTCTCCACTGCTCCTCGCTGCCTGAGGTGTTGTAGACTTACTCACTCAGCTTCTGTCTCTCTCACTAGATTGTAAGGACCATGTAACATGTCGAATTGTTCCCTACTCCCCCCCTTACCCCCAAATTTCCATGTTGAATTTCTAAGTTCCAGCACCACAGAATGTGACCTTATTTGAAGAAGTGATCTTTACAAAGGTAATCAAATGAAAATGAGGTCATTAATGTGGGCCCTCCCTAGTCCAATACGACTAGTGCCCTTATAAAAAGGTGGAATTTGCACACGCATATATATGGGAGAACTCCATGTGGACACCAAGACAGCCGTCTGCAAGCCAAGGAGAGCGCCAGGAATATGTAGATCCTTCAGAGGACGACCCTGCTGTCACCTTGATTTCAAACTTCTAGCCTCCAGAACCGTCAGATAATACATTTCTCTTGTTTAAGGCACTCACTCTGGTCCATAGGTCACACGAAATTTCTGAGACAGACTGTGTGATAGTCTGTCATTTCATTTCCAAGAAAAATAGTTAACAGCGTCCTTTCTAATTTCACCTGTGAAAGTTTCAACTTGCTCGGCTTATGGGGTGTTGTTTTCGTCTGGGCAGATTTTACATTTATTGGTTTTTGTGTATCTCAAAACTTTCGTAATAACCTGCATATTTTGTTATGGCAGCCCCAGGAAACCAACCCAGCCGATGAGATGAGCGTGGCTACACTTTGTATTGCTTCACCATTTCCAGGGCCAAGAACAGTACTTGGAGTGCAGTAGGAACCGGATAAGTATTTGTTGTTTGAATAAAGGGAAGAACTTTCTAAACAAAGTGACTCCTTTTGATCATCTGATAATTATTTTCTTTCAAAATATATTTATTAGAGTCGGGGAATAAAGGTAAAAGATGCAAAAAGGTAAACAGTGAAAAGTACATCTTCCCAGACAAGTTCTATGGAACTCATAATGTATCAAATGTACCGCTGGATACTTGATGCTCTGAGATGGCACCCAGGGTCCCCTGTCTCCATGCGCAGTCCCCTCCTACACTGGACAGGGCGGGCTATGATAGGATATTGTGAAAATAATAACAATGTGTGACTCCTGAGGTCATAAGACATTGTGGCTAGACACCTGCTCTCTCCGGGAATCATTGCCCTGGGGGAAGCCTGTGGTCATGATGTGAAGGCTTTTAAGCAGCCCTGTGGAGCCGAGGGGCTGAGGAACTGAGGCACCCTCCCAACAGTCAGCACGAAGCCATCAGCTGTGCAGAGAGCTATCATAGAAGTGGATCTGTCAGCCCCAGTCCAGCCTTCAGATGACCTCAGCCCTTGCCAACATCTTGACTGCAACCTCCTAAAAGACTCTGAGCCAGAACCACAAACAACAAACGTTCATTGCTACTTTAAGCTGCTGAATGGTGGAGTTAGTTGGTATCTAGCAACAGGGAACTAATACAGCTTTGAAGATAGTTCTGTATCAGTCCATTGAGAGCAGTGTCACTCTGTTTACTGGCTGACAAAGTTTAAAATGGACCTTTTTTTTTTGTAGATACAGAGTCTCACTTTATTGCCCTGGGTAGAGTGCCATGGCGTCACACAGCCCACAGCAACCTCCAACTCCTGGGCTTAGGCAATTCTCTTGCCTCAGCCTCCCGAGTAGCTGGGACTACAGGTGTCTGCCACAATGCCTGGCTATTTTTCTGTTTTGCAATTTGGCCGAGGCTGGGTTTGAACCCGCCACTTTTGGTATATGGGGCCGGCGCCCTACTCGATGAGCCACAGGCTCTGCTCAAAATGGACCTATTTTAGTTGTTATTTATTTATTTATTTATTTAGAGATAGGGTTTCACTTCATCACCCAACCTGGAGTGTGTGGCACGATCATAGCTCACTGCAGCCTTGAACTCTTGGACTCAAGTGAAGCTGTCCAAGCTTCACTGCTAGGATGATAAGCATGAGCCACCATACCCAGCTTAATCCTTGATTTAGTAGGTCTCTGAGTAGTCTTAACACTGCCTATCTCTCTCCCAGTGAAGCATCCTTTGGCTTCACTCCCCAAAGACTCTCTCCTTGCTTTCTTTGGGAACTAGACAACTTGTTCTCTGGTTCCCCTGTAGATTTCCATCTAGTCTTTAAGCCCCGGGCCTTCCTGGAGCCTGAGGTTCTGTCCTGGACTCCCTTCATGTCCCACTTAACAATCACAAGCCATGGCAAATGACTAGAGGGTCAGGCCCTCTCCCCAGCCCCAATTGCTGCAACTCCTCAACCCCTTCTCCAGCTCGGATCTCCCTAGAGCCCTCCCCTTGGAGAGGGACATTCTGCAGGAGCCTCAGGCTCAGGAGTTCAAAACGAAATGTGTCTTTTCCCCAGTCCTGCCCATCCCTGTGTGCCTTGTCTAAGAGGCTTCCCTGCCTCCTACCAGTAACAGGTGTCCTCCTGACACCTTCTTCTGCCACCAGCAATAGTAGTCCCCTCCACCGCCCTGTGGATTTGCCTCCTGGTAGTCACTTTAGCATTTCCTTCTCCTCATTCCCCCACATCCCTGTTCCACAGTCCAGACAAACCACCACTTTTCTGCCTGGACCACCATAGTGGGCTCCTGACTGGTCCTCCTGCTGTCCCCTGGTCCATTCTGTACATGGAAGTCAGAGGAACTGTAAAATCTAAACTTGAGCATGCTCCCTCTTCTGCTTAAACCTATTGCTGGCTTCTTATACCTTACAAAAAGAAGAAACAAGAGAATTCTTTTTTTTTTGAGACAGAGTCTCACTATGTCACTCTCGGTAGAGTGCCGTGGCGTCACAACTCACAGTAACCTCAAACTCTTGGGCTTAAGCGATTCTCTTGCCTCAGCCTCCCAAGTAGCTGGGACCACAGGCGCCTGCCACAACACCCAGCTATTTTTTTTACTGTAGTTGTCATTGTTGTTTGGCAGACCCAGGCTGGATTTGAACCCGCCAGCTCTGGTGTATGTGACTGGAGCCCTAGCCGCTGAGCTACAGGTGCTGAGCTGAAAAACGAGAATTCTTAACATGTCACATAGGAGCTTTCTGGAATCTCGGTCCTGCCTCAGGACGTTTGCACTTGCCACTCCCTCTTCCTCAAACACGCTTTGCCCAGATTCTTCACCATCCACTGCCTTGCTTCCTGTACATCTCCACTCTGGGCTATTTTCTCCAGGAGGCCTTTGGCTGCTTTCATGAAATAAGAGCCCCCAGCCCCTTATTCTGCCCCCTTTCCCCATCAACACTTACCTCCTTACAAAAGTTAAGCATTTGCTTGTCAGTTTGTATTTCTCTCTCCTTCCCAAGAGGGCAGAGACTTTGTCCGCTTTGTTCACTTGTGTCCAAATCCAGTGCCTGGAAAGGGCCCTGCATACAATAAGCACTCAACAGATATAATGAATGAATGAACTTCTTACTTCTTCTTGCCTCACAGATTTGGGCTCCAGGAACACAAACTACTTGTCCACATACACCACACTGATCTGCCTGCCTGGATGGCTCTTCTATCCTTTACAGAGATATTTCCTATGATTCTTTTAAGATTCTGTTTGGGTTATCACCTCCTCCAGGCAGCCTTCCCTGACCACCGGCCCTTGCATGGTTAAGTGCCCTTCCCTGAGTTCCTGCCATACCCCACACATCTCAATTGCAGCATTTATTATTGTGCTGTTTATCTGTGTTATTTGCTTGCGTGGTGAGAACATCTTGTGAGGAAACCCCCTGAATCCTTAGCAAAGGGGCCACACAGTATAGTCAGGGCTGAGTGAATATTTTTATGAATGAATGAATGAGTTAGGTTGGGTTGGCTGTAGGTCTCACTCTGTGACCCTGAGCAGATTCCTTTCCGTTTTTGGGCCCCAGCTTTTCTCAAGTTGTGTAATCAAATTGGGCCTAAGTAACCAGTTGCGTTTATTAAAATGCAATTTCTGGTTGTAGCCCCAGGGTTCTTCTGATCCTGTTGGGGAAGAGGAGGATGTCTGTGTGTAAAACACCCCGATGGGTCATTCCGATGTGGCAACAACTGGAACAATGACTTCTAAGGCCCTTTCCTGCTCTCCAGATCTGAGATTCTGCCTTATAAGAAACCAGAAGTAGGGGGCAGGTGTGGTGGCCTGTAATGCTAACACTCTGGGAGGCCGAGGCGGGTAGACCGCCTAAGCTCAGGGGCTCAAGACCAGCCTAAGCAAGAGTGAGACCCTGTTCCTAAAAAATAGCCAGGCATTGTGGAGGGTGCCTATAGTCCCAGCTACTTGGGAAGCTGAGGCAAGAGGATCTCTTGAGCCCAAGTTTGAAGTTTCTGTGAGCTAGGACTGCACTGCACTTTACCAATGATGACAGTGAGACTCTGATTCAAAAAAAGAGAAAGGAAAGAAAGGAAGGAAGGAAGGAAGGAAGCAAGGAAGGAAGGAAAGAGAGAGAGAAAAGAAAAGAAAGAAACCAGAAGGCTGTGAGGACCTCTAGAGGGCAGGCCTGGAGAACTCCCTGGGTGGGGGGTGAGTGGGGAGGGGGCCAGGCTGGAAGAAAAGTGACTGCCTCCCACTCTCCTCCTCCCCTACCAGGCTTGCAGACTGACAGGATAAGAAAAACAAGCACAGCTGCTCAGGACAATTCAGCCCTTTCATTGCTAGCTAAGTTCCCACCACCGCCATCAAGGGCAGGTGAGACGGCAGGATGACCCCGGTCACTGTCACAGCCTCTGTCCAGTTTTTTCACACTGTAGAGAAGAGGTCTGGGCTGTGCTTAGGCAGCCCCTGGGGTCCTGAAGTGGGGCCATAGAGGGGAAAGGAAGTTAGAGTTTGGGGGAGGGAAACGTCTTAGTGCTGAGAATCCCAGGGTAGGAAGAAGCCAGGCTAGGCTGAGGCCGATGGCGGAGGGTGGGGGACGGCTTGGGGATCCCTCCTATTTTTAGCAGCTCTACTACTCCAGGGTGATGTGTGCAAATTCCATAAGCCTGTGCTTACCTTCTCAGTGGAATGGATGTCCCCAGAGTGACAGTGATGAGGCAGTGAAGAGGCCAGTCAGGTGCCTATCATTCCCAATACTTCAGAATTTTGGTCTAGATCCCTGACCTAGGGGTCAAGATGGTGGGTTTGAATCCTGACTCTGCTATGGACATGCCGTGTGGTCTTGGAGAAGACTGTTGCCTTCTGTGAACATCTTAGCAAGACACATAGGAGGGTGTCTGAGGCAGCCTGTATATAACTCAAGTGCCCCATCCTTATACAGCAAATGAAGAGTTATGTACGGTCAACAGGACTGATCACCGTTGACAGAGACCTTGATTACCTAGCTGAGGTCAGGTTTGCCACATTTCCCATTGTAAAGTCTTTTTACCTCCTTTCCCTACGGTACTTTCTGGAAGGAAGTTGCAATGCCCCGTCCACACTTGGGGAATGGGAAGTTGTGTTCCACCCCTTTGAGTATGAAGCATCTACATAAACCATTTGAAATTCTTCTGCACAGGAAATTAGTCTCTTCTCTCTCACATATTGCATAATTACATTTTGTTCACTGACAGACCACGCACACAACAGTGGTTCTATAAGACTATAATGGAGCTGAAAAATTCCTATCACCTAGGGATGCTGTAGACCTTCAATGGCACAAGATGTGAAGATGAAACACAGTGACACTGATGATCTTGACTCTGTGTAGACCTAAGCTAATATGTGTATTTGTATCTTAGGTTTTAACAAAAAGGTTAAAAAGGAGAATAAAACAATAAAAACATCTTATAAGGATATAAAAATATTTTTGTACGGCTGTACCACGTGTTCGTGTTTTAAGCTAAATGTTATCACAAAAGAGTCAAAAAGTTGAAAACTATTTTAAAGTTTATAAAGTTAAAAAGTGACAGTAAGCCAAGGTTAATTTCTTAGGAGAGGAAAATATTTTTTCATAAATTTAGAGTAGTCCAAGCATACAGTGTTTACAATGTCTACGGTAGTGTACTATAACGTCCTAGGCCTTCCAGTCACTCACCACTCACTCACTGACCCACCCAGAGCAACTTCCAGGCCTGCAAGCTCCATTCGTGGTAAGTGCCCTATATAGGTGTGCCATCTTTTATCTTTTGTATCTTATTTTTATTGTACCTTTTCTATGTTTAAATATGTTGGGATATACAAATGCTGACCATTGTGTTACAGTTATAGGTTTGCAGCCTGGGAGCAGCAGACTATGCTATTAATATATACTGCAGGGGTCCTCGAACTTTTAACAGGGGGCCAGTTCACTGTTCCTCAGACCGTTTGAGGGCTGGACTATAGTTTAAAAAAAATACTATGAACAAATTCCTATGCACACTGCACATATCTTATTTTGAAGTAAAAAAACAAAACAGGGGTGGCGCCTGTGGCTCAAAGGAGTAGGGTGCTGGCCCCATACACCGGAGGTGGTGGGTTCAAACCCAGCCCTGGCCAAAAACTGCAAAAAAAAAAAAAAAAAAAAAAAGAAACAGAAAAAAAAAACCCGGGAACAAATACAAATACAATATTTAAAATGAAAAAAAAAAGGTACCCCCTATCTGCAAAAAAGAGACCTCCTAACTTCAGAAAAAAAGGCTCCCCTTAACCACAGAAAAAGACCCTATTAACTGCAAAATAAAAAAAAAATAGACCTCCTAACTTCAAAAGAAAAATAGATCCTAACTTGTTCTTACCCTGGGTCCTCAGACAGCAGCAGGCTCTACACAGACAAGCTCGTGACTGCTCCGATCACGAGTCTCAGTCTCACCTGAGACTCAGAGGAGGAGTTCGAGAGACAGAGAGAAGGAGGGGAGTCGGAGAGTGCAGCGCAGATTCCACACATGCGCACTGCGGCCCGGGACGAGTCAGCTGCTAAGCAGGACAGGGTCCAGCAGCAAAAACACCTGGCGGGCTGGATAAATGTCCTCGGCGGGCTGCATGTGGCCCGTGGGCTGTAGTTTGAGGACCTCTGATATATAGCCTGCGTACCTCCATCACTGTGGGGTTATTTTAGCACTATCTAACCTTCTGGAACTACCAGATGGTTCAGACTCACTCATCTTTTTTTGTTTCTTCTTCCTGTCCTAGAATCAGTCATTTATTCAAAAAGCCCTAATTTCTTTTACTGGAGAATGAGATTAGATACCAAAATCTGGGTGTTAGGTATGCTTGTTGTCGCTCCTGGGTTCTAGTGCTTCTAAGTTCTCTCCCAGATAGAAAAGGAAATACATTTGTCTGTAGTAACTTCTGTATAAATGTTTCTATATGTATCTGCCTATTAACCTACCTGTCTACATCTGTATCTTTATTGAGCTATTCTTACAACCCTCATCTATGACCACCTGGATCATTCTAGCCCCTTGCTTGTTTGTAATTGTTCACTCCCAACAGTGAGAAACCTGTGTGTTCTTCTGTTGATGATCAAATCCTCTGGACCATGGCTAGTGGGAGTCCCTTGATGGCTTCTTTTGATGTGGCCTATTCATTTTTTGAGTGTTTTCTTGCTTTCTGATGCAAGAGGCTTGGGGTTCACCTTGTACTGTCCCTCCACAATGCCAGAATCAGCCATTTCTCCAAGGACATCTGTTCCACTTCGTGGGGAGTGACATGGAGGAGCCAAGATCTGGGCTCTGGGTAAGCTGATGGCAATGGGAATGTTGCTGTCCCCTGGTCCTGCTGATACCAATGTCTCCAATAGAGCCTTCCTCCATTCCATGCTTTTTACTTCCTTTTCCCATAATGAGAATCCTCATTCCTAAAATGTTAATCTATTTACTTATTTCTTCTATCATACAACCACAAAAAATTAGTTTTGAAATTATAACACTGATCCCCAACGTCCTGTAGCCAAAATTATTTGAATTATTTTCTTATTCACTTAGGCTTATCTTTTTCTCTTTGTTTTCAAGTTTCAGGTTTATGTTTTTTACCTTTTTATTTAATTTTATTTTTGAAAATGTAAAATGTTTACATGGTTAAAAAGTTGAAACCATAAAAAAATATAGTCAGAGAAATCTCACCCCCATGTCTTTATTTTCATTTCATTTTATTTCAACTCCTATGAGTAATGATTTTTTGATAAATTTCCAATCTATTCTTCCTGGATTTCTTTTGAATAAATATATAAATGTAAATGAATGTTTTCTTTTTTTATTTTCTTAAGTGAAAGGTAGCATACTATACCTATATATAAACCTTCACTTAGCTTTTATTTTATTTTTTACTTAACAATATATGCTGGAAATTACTTCATCTTCCTTCATCAAGATCTTCCCCCTTGGTTTTATGGCTGCGTAACATTCCCTCGTGTGGTGCCATAGTTTATTCATTCAGTTTTCTATGGATGGACATTTGGGTATTTTCAACATTTTGCTATCACAAGTAATGCCACATACAACTTAAGTCTTGCGCATAAGTTTTGTTTGTTTGTTTCAAATTATATCTTTAGGATAAACCCTAGAAGTAGAAATTCTGAGTCAGAGGTTAAAGGTATATGTTGTTTTGTTAGCTGTCACCACACTCCTTTCTCTAAGGCTTTTTACCAACCACGCTTATTCTGTAAGAGTGGCTATTTGCTCAAAGCCTCACCAATGTGAGTTGTCAAGCTTTTGGACTTTTGCCAGTGTGTTAGATGAAAAATGGTATTTCAGCACAGTTTTGATTTACATGAAAACTTCTCATATGCGTCAGACCCATTTGTATATGTTTCCCCAGGACATGTGCTGGGTCATTTCAGACACCTCCAATACACAAGATCATAGGGTTGACCTAACCCCATGAGGGACTGGTTGCCATGGCTCCCCACCAGGGCTTTGGGGCCAGCAGGTCTCCTCAGAGGGTCACAGCTTATCACTAATCCTCTCTGTTTCGTGAAGGTCATTGGCCCTCTCCTGAGAATACCACAAGTTGAGAAAAAAATTGCTTCATTCACACAAAGATGATTCTGAGTGAGGAAGATGACTTGGCTTCTGAGAAATGTCAAAGTCATGACCTCTATAATTCAGAGGCCCAGCCAGGCTGAGGAATGACAGAGCCAGGCCTGTGGGGCAGAAAGGACTAGGGTGGACTGCTGCTTGAGGAAGCTAGTGTGAAAACACAAGGCAGTCTGTCTCCCAGGATAACTGGTCCAGCCTTTTGTTGGCTTTTGGCTACAAGGCTTGTCAACCCTCTCCCCTGATCCCTGGTTGACTGGGTGACCTACCTAAAACTTAGAGATGATTATGCCACTCCAAAATTACAAACTTCTTCCAGCTCTTTGGGGTGACAAACTCATTTGAGATCTGAACCTCCCTCATATTCCCAGTGGAACCTCCCCATGCTACCTAATGTACCCTATAACCATCCATCCAACCATCCATCCATACAACATCCATTCATCTATCTATCCAACCAACCATCCATCCATTCATCTGTTCAACCATTCATTCCATTTGTCCATTCATCCCACCATCCATCAATCCATCTAACCACCCATCTATCCAACCATCCATTCATCCAGCCATCCATACAACCAACCATCATCTATCCACCCCATGTTAGTTATCTATTAATCCACAACAAATTAACTCACAACTCATAAACATTTATTGTTTCACATAATTTCTGTGGATCAAGTGTTTGGGAACAGCTTTGCTGGGTGGTTCTAGCTTAGGGTCTCTCACGAGGTTGTAGTCAAGTGTCAGCTTGGGCTGTGGACTTCTGAAAGCCAGGTTGGGCTGGAACATCACCTTCCAGGGTGGCTCACACTCACATGGCTGGCAAGTTGGTGCTGGCTCTTGGTAGGAGGCTTTAGTCCTTACCATGCAGGTGTTTGTGTGGGGCTGCTTGAGGGTCCCAACAATATGGCAGATGGCTTCCCCCAAAGCAAGGGATCCAAAAAACAGTAAGGCAGAAGCCACAATGTCTTTTGTGACCTAATTTCTGATGTCAAATACCATCACTTCTTCCACATTTGATTCTTTACAGGTGGTCCTAGGTCCTTTACAGGTGGTTACAACAATGAAACAACCTCCGCCTTGGGAAGGCAGGGGTGTTAAGACATTTGTGGACATATTTTAAACTCATCATACCATCCATCCACCTAGATTTATTAAGTAACTTCTCTGTCCCTGGCCCTGTGAACAGCTCATAATCCAGAACCTTGAGGATCATATCATCTAGATAGAGGTACAAACTCAAATGTTCTGGCATTCAACTCGGCAGGGCCTGGGATGTAGCAGGAATGAGTGAAACGAACTGGGTGGGGACTCTGGGAAGCTGGATAGTATGTGCCTGGATGAAGGCAGAGGCTGCTACACAGCTCAAGGAACATATGTAAAGTCTTCCAATTGTTAGACATTGATAACAAATTCTATATTTTTTTTTTTTGAGACAGACTCACTTTGTTGCTCTTGGTAGAGTGCTGTGTTGTCATAACTCACAGCAACCTCCAACTCTTGGGCTGGAGCCATCCTCTTGCCTCAGCCTCTCAAGTAGCTGGAATTACAGGCGCCCACCAAAATGCCTGGCTAGTTTTTTTTTTTTTTTTAGTAGAGATGGGGTCTCGATCTTGCTCAGACTGGTCTCGAACTCCTAAGCTCAAGCGATCCACCCACCTCGGCCTCCCAGAGTGCTAGGATTACAGGCATGAGCCATCGCACCTGGCGTCTGATTTTCTTTTTTTAACCTTTTGTCTGCCTGATTTGGCCTATCCACTGCCAGTTTAGGAGTGCCCATTCTGATGCAGCCCTGCCAAACTTTTCAGTGTTCCCCCCAAACATACATTCATTCAGAAAACATTTGTATATACTTGGCCTCTTTCACACATTACAGAAAGAACTTGTAATCACCCCTTGTGCACATTGCTTCTTTAGCTTGGAATGCCTTCACAGCTTTCCATCCACAGTGAACTTCTATTCCTCCTTCAAAACCTAGGTGCAATGTCCCTTCCTCTGGCAAACCCCTAGTGACCCGACCTGTGGGGGTATTACTGGTTCCCTCCTCCAGGATCCCCCAATATTCATGTCCACAGCTCCATCAATGCACCCTCGCCTCCCTCACCAGAGGGTGAGCTCCTGAGGGTGAATGAAGAGACAGGCTGTGGAGCAGAGGAGAGAAGGATGCCTAGGCCACTGGGCAGGGCTTCCCAGAGAAGGTGGTCCTAGAACGAGGAAAAGAACTTGCAGAAAGGAGATCCCTGGTGGGGGGAAGAGGATGAGTAAAAGCAAAGGCAGGAAAGTGTGGGCAGTGCCTGAGGCAGAGAGGGTCCTCAGTCCTTTCCTCTTAGACCTCACCCAGACGACGGAGCTCTTGGCTGTCTCCCCAGACGGCGAGGAGCTCAGAGTAGTCAGGGGAGCGGGGAAGACGGGAACAAGCAACCCAAATCCGGGATGAGTCATGGATGGAGTCTGTCCTACAATAACAAGAAAGGGCTGATCTGGAAAAGAGAAACACCAGGAGTGTGGGACCCAGAGGGGTGGATCGAAATAGTCTCCAGAGCCCTCTGCTTTGTGTCACCGTCCCCGAGTCCCTCTGGGCTCCTGGGTCTTGGCTTCCACTAGCCTGGGAGCCTGACCCTTCTCCAACTACTGTGGCAATCCTCGTGCTTCTGGGTCTCCCTGCAGCCCCTGCTGCCATCTCACTGTCTCCTCCCGCCAGCAGTTGAAGGAATCTTTTGGAAAAAAAAAAAAAATCTGATATTCCTCCTTTCTTAACTCCCTGCTATGACTTTCCATGGCTCAAAGGAGAAAAATCAAACTCTCTGATCTACAGAGCCTTGCTCACCCCCCCCACCCTCTCCTCATTACCTTCTCCCCATCACTTTCTGCGTCTTTGTGCCTCCAACATGCTCTCCTGCTACAAGACTTTAGCACCTGATGTTCCCTCTGGCTGTAATGCTTTTCCCTGATTTCTTTCACTATGAACTCCTCCATTCTCTTTGAATCTCAGCTGAAAACCTTGGGGTAGCCTTTCTGGACCCCCATTGGGTTCTTTTGATTTGTGCTCCCCCCCCTTAAGACCTTACCACTAAGCAAAAGGGATGCATTCATTATTAATATCTGACTCCCTCCTAGACGGTGAGTTGCACTCAGGTAGGTGTGATCCTATTCACCCTGATACCCCCAGTATCCAGCATGCTATCTCTGGCATAGAGTGGGCACTCAATACATGCATCTCAGGGCCTTCATCTCTAGCAGGACATGACAAATGCCTGTGTTATTGCCTCACAGCAGGCAGAGGAAGAAGGCAAAGCAGAGGTTACTGGTTCCATTGTACAGACTAGAAAACTGAGGTTCACAGAATTTAGGTGAACCCCCAAGATTCCTTAGGGAGTTAGTTGGGCAGACAGGGACTTCGGCTCGAGGCTTCTACATACACATCACAGACTCCTCCACCAGGAAGTAGTTTTGGGAACAGACCGAGGGTAATAGATTCTTGTCCTGGCTGGGCAGAGTGACACTGTGTGAGTCGCCTCTCCCTGTGGGCATACTAGGAAAGGGTGAACCTGTCCAAGGCACCTATGTGTCCTTTAAACCTCATGTGTTCCCTATGAAAAGGTCATTGAGGGATGAAATGATCTCTTCTGTCTTTTTTCTTCCCAGTCTTTATGAAGCAGATAATAATCACCAAAGCTTTTGCTGGTTTTAATCTATGTCCCATCCCTCCTCCTTCTGTTTCTTTGGAGATCTTCTCCTTACTCCATGCAGCCCTGGTAGAACCACCATCATGTGCTTCTAGCCAGGGGAGGGCATAGAGCTAATTCAGCCAATCAGAATATCCTCATTACTCTGGACACAGTGGTTGGTTTAGGAGTAGATATGTGTTCCATCCAAGGCCAATCAAAGTCTTCCTTGGAATTACTATCTTGATGTCAAGAAAAGATGTTGTCTGTGTACTAGGATTGCCAAGTTGAGGCCATGTAAGCCTGGAGGCCATCTTCCCTAGTCATAGGGAAGAAGCCTTTAGAAAAATGATGACAGAGCTCTGACATCACTCTTATAAGACCTTTAAAGTCCCTTTTTAACTTATAAGTGAAGCTAAATTGAGTTTCTGTCACTTGCAGTCAAGAGTCTTTGATGGGGAAGGCCCATTTCATGCAGAGGGAGGTGGTGGGTTATGCTACTGTGCCCTCAAGCCTCCCTGTCCCGGGTCACTCTTTGCACCTGGCACTTACAATAATCTCTGTGCCACCCCTGTTCTCATCATCAGAGGAAAGAAACACCACTACTTTCCAACATAGTCTTCTGCGGGACTGGTATCTCCTGTGTCTTCTGAGAACCTGATGGCAGAGTTTGGGGTACATGAGAGTCATGGGGGTAATGCCTATGAAGGATGAAGGGGAGAGGGTGAGGAAGAGCAAGGGGGAGACTTCAGACCACGACACACAGGTCAGACAGCTGTGAAAGGAGAAGGGGAAGGAAGAAGGATTGGGCGGAAAGACTTCAGACTGTAGTTCAGCCGGAGAAGGTCTTAGCCAGCCCAATGGGGAGGTTTGGCACAAGGATTATGCATAGAAGAGTCCCACCTTAGGCAGAAATGGAGGGTCCTTGTTCACAGTGTGCTCATCTGGGAAAGTCTCAGGGGACACGTGGCCTAACCTCAAAAGCCAAAGCAGATTCTGAAGGCATCCATAGCTCATAGGCTCTCTCTTTAAGGAAGATTCAAGGAGCACGCTCTACAGTTGATACACTGCCTTGGTACCTAAATATCATCATAAGGGTTCATGGGGGGCGGGTTAAGGCAAGATTCAACCCAAGCCTTCTTCCTCTGGAAGTTTTCTCTTCTTCAGTACAGTCTGCCTTATACATTACAGACCTCAGATGGAGAATAAGCACGTCTCTGTGCCAACATACCCTGATCAGTAGCAGCTGCCTGTGCTTGAGGAGGACTCAGGCTGCTTTCAGGTTTGGCAGAAAGTTCCATAATAGTTTAGTAATGTCCATCATGGCTAGGGGAGGGGTGAGTAGGTGCATATGTGCCAAGCATTTGGAATCCTTATAGTAGGAGGAAATAAATATTTATTGAATGAATGAGTTCTGAATCCCATGACATTCTGCTCAAATTAACTCCCTTCTCAAGTGAGTTTGTCTCCTAGTGAAGTGACGTTCCCAGGTCCAGGTGCCAGGACACCTGCTACGTTCTAGGCACTGTGTTAAGCCTTTTCAGTGCATTATCTCACTGGATTTTTATAATAGGCTTACAAGGAGAGATTATAATCTCCATTTTATGGCAAAGAAACTGTGGCCCCGAGAGAGAGAATCTACCCAAGGCTACACAGCAAATGGGTAGCAGAGCCCATTTCCACATCACTCTCCCATTTCCTACCCTCCACCTATATGTGTAAAACCAGCGATGGATTTTGTTATTTCTCAAATCCAGTGTAGCAATTGGAGCATGATTCAGTTATTCATTTGCCAAACAGAGAGGAAATGAACACTTGAACAGCCCTTGGAAAATCCTCTGGAAAGTCCCTGAGAGATGAACCAAGTCTAATCCAACAGCGTGTTCAGAGGCTGCATTCACAGCCACCAGCCCCTCACCCAGACAGCACTACTAAGTGCGCAAAGCACTTTATATTCACAAACTTACTGAATTGCCACCTTTGAGGAAGCACGATTCTCTGTTTTACAAAGAATGAATCTGAGCTCAGAAAGGTGACCCTCCGTGGGGTCACACATAGTATGGATCCAAATCAAACAGGGATGTGTATGTGTGCACATTGCTGGTTGCCTGTGTAATTGTACCAGATAAGTGGAGAGTAGCTTTGGAAGAACACGTGGGGCAATAAGGGTGTGAAGGATGCTGACAGGCCCAAGGGGCGGACTGTAATAGTGCTTGTTAATAGGCCACTTCTTATCCATTCCCTCTCCTTCTTATGCGATTTGATTTCCTTTCAGGAGACCAATTAGTCTTGGTATGGGTAGTCTTAACGGGGCCCTCGGCACATGGCCCACTGGAATCTCTCTTTTAAGGCTTCGTGTCTAGCAGGGAGCCATGTGAGGCAGGAAGAATGCTTGGGATTCACTCGGGTAGGGTAGCAAGGTGGTTAATAACCTAATTTCTAGACCTGGATAGCTGTGCCCATTCCAAATTCTGGAATCTTCAGCTGTCTGAATTGGGCAGGCTACATATTCTCTCTGTGGCTCAGCTTTTCTCTGTAAAACGAGGCCAGTAATAGAATCTACCTCGTAACTCTTCCACACTTAGAAAAGTACTGACATGCATAAAGTGCTGCTTTGGTGTGTTTGTTTGCCTCGATGTAATTCCGTCAGTCTTCAAGGGCTTCTAATTCAGTCCTGCTAATGAGACCCCTGGAGCATCCTGCTTGTTCCCGTGCTTTTCAGAGGGTGGCCTCCGCCTTCTCACTGATTCTGTGAGCACCTGATCCTCCTGCCAACCAATTCCTTCTCTGCTTTACTAACTCAGAGCCTGCTGCTGTTGCCCGCAACCCCAGAACACTGGCTGTCACGTCAGTTCTGTCTCATCGCAACCTGAAACTCTGAAATCTCCAAGTTACGATACCCCCAACTCCCAGTGGAATTCTGCACCTGACATCAATAAGTCTGCTCTCTCCCAAATTCGCATCTGGAGTAGTGATAACAAAACCATCCAGACCATTCCCTGCAGGTTGCAGCCTAATAAACGCCATCTCAGGCATCTTCTGGGCTGTGTGACATAGTGAAACTATGGGGGGATGGTAGCGTTATCAGTCTTAAATTGGTGATGCAAATGAAGGCTCAAGGACGTTAAGGAAGTTGTCAGAAGTTGCACAGAAAGTTGGGATGGCTTTTAGGTCAAGTAGGGTGGAGGATGGCTGTGGATAAGAGTTGGGCTTTGAACGCAAACCCTTACCATTGCGCTTGTCCATTTTCAGTTCTTCACTTATTTCACATGTCTTTATGTTGTTGTTTTTTGTTTGTTTATTTTTCATTTTTTTTCATTTTTTTTCTGAGACAGAGTCTCAAGCTGTCACCCTGGGTGGAGTGCCGTGGCATCACACCTAATAGCCACCTCAAATTCTTGGGCTTAAGAGAGTCTCTTGCCTCAGCTTCCTAAGTAGCTGGGACTACAGGTGCCCGCCACAACGCCCGGCTGTTTTTCTTGTTGTTGTTATTGCAGTTGTCACTGTTGTTTTTTTCGCTGGCCCTGGCGGAGCTCAAACGCACTGGCCTCGGTGCATGTGGCTGGTGCCCTACCCATTGAACTCCTGCCTCAGCCTCACAGTAGCTGGACTACAGGCATGCACCTCCATGCTCTGCAAATTTAAAAAAAAATGTTTTTTGTAGAGACGGGGTCTCACTATGTTGCCCAGGCTGGCTTCAAACTCCTGGCTTCAAGTTATTCTCCTGCCTCGACCTCCCAAAGTGCTGGTATTATAGGTGTAAGTCACTGCACCTGGCCCTTCTCAATGTGTCTAAGATTAATACTTCCCAGAGCCTTTGCACATGCTGTCCCCTCTGCTTGGAACTGTTTCTCTCCACCCTCTGCAGCTTCCCCCTACTCTAATTCCTCCCTGTCTTTCAGATCTGAGCTTCTCATTCCTTCCTAGACCACCAGTTAACTTGATCCCTGTACAGCTCCCAATGTAACATCTGTCTCTTTCCTTCTCAGCAGTTACCACACTTAGCTGTCATTTTTTCCTGTTTAGTTCCTTGCCTGTCTTTCCCATTAAATGGTGAGGGCAAGGACTTGGTTCTGGCTCAGTGCTTGGCACAATGTTTGGTAAATAAATGGATGAATTCCCGAGTCATGCAACTTCAGGAATAACTGGAATAACTTCAGCCATTGTCTTAGTCTGTTTGGGCTAGGTGGGCTTGGTGCCCGTAGCTCGTTGGTTAGGGCCCCAGCCACATACAAGGGGGCTGGTGGGCTCAAACCCGGCCCGGGCCTGCTAACAACAATGACAACTGCAACAACAACAACAAAAATAGTCGGGCGTTGTGGTGGGCGCCTGTAGTCCCAGCTACTTGGGAGAATCACTTAAGCCCAAGAGTTTGAGGTTGCTATGAGCTGTGATGCCACGGTACTCTACCGAGGGTGACATAGTGAGACTCTGTCTCAAAAAAAAGAAAGAAAGAAAGAAAGAAAAAACCTTAGACTAGGTGGCTTTAAATGATAGAAATTCATTTCCCACAGTTTTGGAGGTTAGGAAGTCCAAGATCAAGGCACTGGCAGGTTGAGCATCTGGTGAGGGCTTGCTTCTGGCTGGTAGATGATGGAACTTCTTCCTGTATCCTCACAGGGTGGAGAGGCATTCTCGGGGGGCAGAGGGGTCTCTTTATAGAGCACTGATCCCATTCATGGCTCTGCCCTGATGACCCAATCACCTCCCAAAGGCCTCATCCCCTAACAACATCCCATTACAGATTAGGTGTCACATATGAATTGAGGGTTGGGGACACACATTCAGACCACTGCAGTCTAGTTTCTCAGTCTCCCTCCAAAGCTGAGGCCCAGTAGGGAATGATGGTTTGACCAGGTGGCACAGCCAGTCAGCATCTGAGAGATAAAATAGAACTGCAAACAGCTACGGCCCTGAACTGGGGCCTCAGGATGGGCCTGAGGTGGGAGAATTCACAGGGGAAGGGCTTTGGGACAGATTTGGTGGCAAGGAGCCACCAAATCTAAGGGGCAGGTACTATCATCACCACCACCATCACCACCACCATCATCATCCTCGTTTTACAGATGAGGAAACTGAGACTTAAGAGAGTCTGTGACCTGCTGGGGAGCGGAGGAGAAGACTGGAACCCGGCTCTGACGCCACGGGTGTCCGTAGGCGCTGAACCTGCAGCTCCCGCCTGGCTCTGCCATGGGGCAGCGGGGCCCAGGCGGGAGCTTGTGGGAGGAGCAAGGAGAAGGTGGGGCAACTCGCTGGAGTTCCTCCGGGAGGCAGGCTTGGGCCGAGGGCGGGAGGGACGTGGGTTCCCACCACCCGCGCGGCGTCCACAAAGGGGCCGCTGTCCCGCCCGGCCCGCCCCTGCGGCCGCCCCCTGGCTGGTGGCCGACCCGGCCGCCTGTCTCTCCTTCAGTCTCTTGCTGTCTCCAGCCTCTGTCTCCACCGGTCCCCCTTTCTTCTCTCTCCCTGTCCCCGGCCCCTGCCTCTCGGAGATGAGGTCGGGGTCGGCGCCCAGGACCAGCCAGCTCCGCTCGCTCCAAGGCTAGGCGGGAGAAGGGGCTGCATCTGGCAGATGGACCCTCAGACCCACAAACCCTGAGACCAGGAGAGGAGCAGCCGCCGCCGCTTGTAATCCGTCACCATGGTAACGCCTGCCAAGGCTTGGACCATTTGCTCTGACCCCTTCAGCAGGGCACCGTGCTCCCCAACCCGTTAGAACAACCCCGGGTGTGCAGGACCTGACCTTTTAAGCTGAGACCACCCTCAGTGCCTGGCCAGGGGTCTGTGCTTAACCGCCCTCCCCTCCAGCAGGGGTGGGGTGCATGGGGTGCAGGAACCCATCTCGGGCCACGTCCTTTCCAGGCCTCTCCTTGTGTAAAGGGCTCAGAGTAAGATGGGACGGATGGTAAACTTTAATCTGCCCCAACCTGTAGCACAGATCTGAGCTGGAACCTCAGCTCTCGGGCCTGGGACAAAAGTTGGAGCGGTTTTGCATTTTGGATTTGGGACTGACTGTCAGAAATGCAGATTTTCCTGACATGGGGTTTGGATGGAGTTGGGGTTAAAGTCCCATTCCAGCCCAGCTGGGCAGGTAACAGCAAGGAGGGTTAAGGATGCGGAGTGGAGAGTGCAGAGGAGAGAATTGTTTGCCAGACCGTGGGACCGCCTGGCTGCTTTAGACTCAGCACTGGGAAGTCAGATCTGCACATTGTCCCGACACGGAGCGCTCTGGTGAGAATTGGGTGAAGAGGTAGCCCAGGGCGGGGGAAGAGGAGGGTGATACCCTCATACTTGGGCTTTCTGGACTGTCATCTTGAAAAGGTTGGGACACTCTGTGAGAGTCGTGTGTGTGCACAAGGTGCATTTGTGCCAGTATCTGGGAACAGGGAATGAAAGAAAAGTTTGTTTTCAGGGAGTCTCAACCCAGCTCCAGACAGGCCCAGAAGCCCCGGGCAGATTCTCAGGAGCTCTGAGGATTTGGAAAAGGGCTTTAATCACTTGACTGTAACCGCTCATGTTGAATTCGTGTGGATTTTCACGCGCGTGTGTGTTCACATGCAGATGAATTGTATATAAAGGTAGGTTCGTGCTCACATACATGTGTGTACAGCACACTGTAGTGGTCCCACTGATTCACTAGCTGAACTTATGTGTCTTCTCATATACAGGAGTATTGCCCACCTGCTCTTTCATACTGCTAAAATATAGGCATACACCTGCCTACACACCACACACACTGCAAAGCCAGGCACCAAAATCCACGCACCAGCAGGACAGGTGTGCATACACATTGCTCTTGGAGCTGTTGGAAAATAATCATTATAATCTAATGGTTATTCACCTCTCCCTGTAGGCAAGGCCCTGTGCTAGGTGATTTACATGTGGGACTCTTGTAACTCACACCAATTCTAAGACTAGGCCCCCTGGTATCTCCACCCAGGAGATAAGGAATGGAAGCTCTGGGAGCTTAAGTGGCTGCCCAAGGTCACCCCACCAGGAAGTGCAAGTTAGGCCAGCCTGAAATCTGAGCCTGCACTCAGTTGTCATAGTCACCCCAGAGTCACAGCGGGCACCCACTGGCATTTGCCAAATCTCTCCCGGTTTTGCATCTAACCTAGTTATTAGTTTTAGAATCCAGAAACCCATCACTGAACCCCAGACCTTCAGATAAAGAGTGAGGCATTGGTTGGGTGCCTATAGTTCAGTGGTTAGAGAGCCGGTTAGAGTGTGTGGATGGGGGAGGTTGGAGAAATAGGTTTGAACCCGGCCTGGGCCTACTAAGCAAAACAAATAAAAGTACCTTAAGAGCGAGGCATTGGGCTACCCATCTCAAAGGTTGAGCACCTCTTTCCTGAGGGGCAGATTTTTCTCTCTTTCTTGTCTTTAAATTGTGAAAGTTGTCACCAGCCCACCTCTCTGGCCTCACTTCTGTGCTCCAGCCACTCTGGCCATGGTTTAGAACCTCTTATGGTTCATGCTCCCTACTGCCTCAGGGCCTTTGCATGTGCTGGTCCTACTAAGTGGAACATCTGTACCTGTGAATTCCTATTCATCCAGTAAATCTCTAACCAAATGTCACCTCTTCAGGAAAGCCTTCCCTGACTTCCCTGACTCTCACTCTACCATGCTATCTATCCTGCCTTTATGATACCCGCCACAGTTGTAATTTTTGTGAAGCAAATTGATTAATGGCTGTCTAATGTTTTAGAACAGCCCAGTATCACAGAATTGTATGGCAAAGAGGCTTAGGTTTCATCCAGTCCTACATTTCCCAAATTTTAGTATGATTGAAACAACTTTTACGTATCTGCTTATTGGATAAAATATTGTAAGAAAATAATAAAATCTGCTACTCATTATTTGCTCAGTATTTTTCTTTAAATCAACTTGCTTTATACACTTAAAAAATATATTTAAATAGAAACTTTTATGTCGTGACCATGAAAAATCAGTATCTATCATCATAAATAAAAAGTAACCAAAAATATATATATTCAGTGAAGGCAAATCTGTAATTTCTGACCAGATGAGGTTGACTGTGAATAATTCCAAAGCCAATGACTATTTTCTTTTTGTTAAAAGGAGTAATAAAGTATCTGAGAGGGGCTCAAGATATACTGACCCCAGACTGAGGCTTTCTTGTTGGTGTCATCAGGGAGGGCAGAAGAGAATTAGAGTAATTCTCTTGCTGTGGTTTCATACAAAGTCCATGTCATCCTAAAATTGTCCTAAAATTGTCCTTGTGGGCCACCTGTGATCCCCTTCTAATGAACTGGTCGAGTCCAGTTCAATTCATTCAACATTGCCTGAGTACTGACTGTATGGTGGTCCCCCACCGAGCCCCCTTCTATGTGCCAGGCCCTGTATAGGATCTGGTCCCTGGGGACTTGCAGTCCATTCACTGAGAGTTCTGAGCTGTCCCATGGATGGTCAAGTCCATCCCTATGCCTGGAAGCACGTGTCATGAATATCTAAAGAGAAGAGAGGTAGGGCTTGAAGGGTTCTGAGGGATGGATAGGAGCTCATGCAGTCCCAGGAGGATTGCAATGGGAGCAGAGCACAGAGATGTGTGTCAGGCAGTGCTTCTCATCTTAATGAGTGTTGGGAAGGGATTTAAATAGTACAAATACATTCTAATAAAAAGTAAATTTAAGTTGAAAAAGAATGACAAAAAGATAAATGTTGAGTAAGTCATAATTGATGATAAATATTAAGCAAATAACACATTAGGATATGTGAACCTGGCAAGAGCACCTCGTGAACGGGGAAGCCCTGAGCTAGAGCATAAAGTGTGTTTGTTTATTTATTTATCTACTTATTTATTTTGAGACAGAATCTCACTTTGTCACCCTGGGTAGAGTGCTGTGGCGTCATAGCTCACAGTAACCTCAAACTGTTGGGCTCAAGAGATTCTTTTGCCTCCTGAGTAGCTGGGACTACAGGTGCCCACTAGAACGCCTGGCCATTTTTTCTATTTTTTAGTAGAGATGGGGTCCTGCTATTGCTCAGGCTGGTCTCAAGCTCCTGAGCTCAAGCAATCCACCTGCACTGGCTTTCCAGAGTGCTAGGATTACAGGCGTGAGTCACTGCACCCAGCGCATAAATTGTGTTTAGAAGAAGTAGGAAAAGTAACCTGGGGGCCAGCTGATGGGTCACAGAATCAGGCCAATGAGTAGCTAAAGTAAAAGGGAGCCACTCGAGGTTGTTGAGCAGTGGAGGGTCACTGTTGGATCTAAGTGTTGAAAAGGCTACTGTGGTGGTCAAAGGAAAGTTTGGCCTGGTGGCCAGGAGCCTGGGGAAAATATAGGACAGCTGGGGATTATGTGCTCAGGTTCATACTGAAGTTCATACCGAAGTTTCTTAACTTATGAAATGGGAATAAAAGTACTTCGCCCATACCATTATTGGGATGATAAAGTAAAATAATGCATAGAAAGTGCTTATCACAGGCCCAATACAAAACTTGCTCAAGAGGAAGCAGCCCTAGTTATAATTGTTTGGGTAGGATATGGTGAGTCCCAGGGCAGAAGCCAAGGGGAGAGGGAAAGAAAGGAACAAAACAAACTTAAGTCTCAGAGAAGTGAAGTGATTTGCTGGAGGTCACTCAGATGATACATAACAAAGCCCCACTTGAGCGTGGGGCTTCTGACGCCTACTCCTCTTGGCTCACTGCATCTGGGCTGTTTTTCCAGTTTCTGAAAGACTTTTTTAATAAGGAGCCAATTCTCACTCATACCTCCACCCACACAAAAATAAAAAGGCACTAAAAGCAAGAAAGTTTTAATTGGATGTGAATAAGAACTTCCCGGCAGCCAGAGCAACAGAATACTGGTTTTAGACTCTACAGTCTGGAGAAGTTTATGGGAGAGTGTCCCAGGTACTTGAGACTGGAGGTCCCGCTGGGCTGTATCTGGCTCACAGATGTGTTTGGTTTGGCCAACCTTTAACAAATTGGGAGGTTTTACTAAAAAAGCAGTAGATCAGACAATGCTATGCCAAAGAAACACTCAGCGGATGCTGAAGAGTAGGGGTGTGAGCCCCAGACCTCACTACTCCATATTGTTTCCCTGATGCTAAGGCTATTGGGGGCTACTCACCCCTCTTCCTGAATTCACTTCCGTCACCCAGGCAGCTACTGTGTGCCAGGCTCTCTACTCACATTCTCTTGCCTAGCCCTCACAAGCTTGTCTAGCTAAGCAAGAACAGCCATTATGCAGTTAAAGAAACTGAGGAGGGCCAGGTGCAGTGGCTCAGGCCTGTAATCCCAGCACTTTGGGAGGCTGAGGTGGGAGGATCTCTTGAAGTCAGGAGTTTAAGTCCAGCCTGGGCAACATAGCAAGACCCTTTCTCTCCAAAAAAATTTTTGAAAATTAGGTAAGCATGGTGTGCATGCCTGTAGTTCCAGCTACTTGGAGACTGAGCAAGAAGGATCACTTGAGCCCAGGACTTTGAGGCCGGGCTCAATTGCCCCACCACACTTCAGCCAGGGCAACAGAGTAAGAGCTTCTCTCTAAAAAGCATAAACAAATGAGAGAGAAACTGAGGCTTATCTCGGCCAAGATCACAGAGAAGAAAAATGAGGATCCAACCCACCTCTGGGTCAGCCACGTCCACCCTCCTCGCCTGTCCCTTACTTTGTCCCCTGCCTAGAGGCCACTTAGCTTGGGGGCTGGCCCCCGCAGCTGCCTGTCATTCCATTTCTAGTGGGGCCTAAAGAAGCTGTTTACCCCATGCAGAGCAAGGCTCACAGACTGGGACACTCTTGGTTTCCATAAATTGGCTCAGTTTGCCACACGCTGTTACCATTTAGGGGCAGCCAGTGAAAAGGAAGAATGTTCTGAGTTAACAGGACTCTGTGCTCTCGGCCAGAGCATTACCTGCTACGGGCCTGGACCCCAGGGACTCATAGCTGTCCAAGAATTCAGGGAAGCAGCACACGGTGAAGCGGGCCCCGACAACTGCAGGGTGGAATGCTGGCCACTCTTATTCCCAATCAACCCGGCAGCCCAGCCTGGGTCCACAGGAACCCTACACCAGACAAGGGCCCCTCAGAATGATTTCCGTGAAACTTAATAGACATGTTTCCATTCCTCCCCAGTGAGCACAGCCAGCTGGGCCTTTAACTATTCCTCGGCAGGAGCCAAAGCAAGAGACAGAGGGTGTGAGGCTGGGAAAGAAGAAAAGGAGGCAAGCCCAAGCCCCCTCTCCCTGCAACCCCATGCCAGAGGAGCCCACCAAGTGGACAGGCAGAACCAGGCCACATCGCTGGCCCCTATCCGATGTCATGACCTTCTGGAATGTCACAGGGAGCCTTGTATGATGCCCAGGGTCACAGAAAACTCTGTTCATAGTGGTTTTGTCTGGGCAGGGGAGTAGTTGTATTCCTTTACTTCTATTTCAATGTCTTTGCAATAAGCCACTGCTATTACTATAATCTTAAGTATTATTTGTATTAAGTAAAATAAACAAACGTAAAGAATACAGGTTAATGCCTTTTTACCTATATACCCACTAAGTATACCTGTAACCACTTGCCCAGATGAACAGACAAAAGATCTCCCCTCTCCCTCCCAGCCAACCCTTGGAGTTACGACTCTTCTATGTTTTTAAAGAAAAAAATGTCATACAATATAATCTATAGTATATATAAAAACATATATAAGCCTAGAAAAAAGTCCAAGCTGACATAAAATGAAGTGTTAACAACAGTTGCCCCTGAGGGCTGTGAGGGGCAGGAGGCTTGTAAGGCAGCTTTTAAACTTTCTTTATAGTTTGTTGGATTTTCCAAACATTCTGCAACCAGTTCGTATAGCTTTTATAATCAGGAGGAAAAAAAACAAAAGTGTAGTTCTGTGTGTTTTTAAGGCCGATCCCCTTTTTAAATGGTCTCACCAGATGTTGTTAGCTGGATCTTCTGAGATGTGGACTGAACTTTTCATAAAAGTCCAGATTTACCAGTTTACTCCAACAGGCAAAGATTTTAATATCCCTTAGCATCAGCTGCTTCCTTGCTTGGGAAGAGAAAGGACTAAGAGAAGCTGGGCTGGGAGGTGGAGTCTTAGGGTTGCCTTGAACCCTTGCTCTGTTCTGTGGGGGAAATGCCTAGGGATGGCAAGATTCTGCCCCTGACCTTGGGTGACCTTGGTCTTAGTTTCTCTGTCTGTACAAGGAAAGTACTAGCCATATCTATCTGCAGGGGATCTTCCATTCTAGAATTCAAAGTATGATTAGGTTCAGGAAGGTTTGGAGCGTGGATGTGGTTTCTGAATGGGTTCAGTTAATCCTCAGTTGATAAGGAAGTTTAAAAAGATCTGTCTCATCCATCTTCCTGCCTCACAGGGAGGATCTAAACCGGAAGCCATAGATACAAATGCCTTCAAGGGCCTGACAGGTGACATAGAAGACAGAGATTGGCCAAGTGTGAGGAAGCAACTTCTTCAGGCCCTCTGGGGGCCTGGGTAGAGGCTGGGACTTGAGCTTTATCTGATAGATGAGTAAAAGTAAATAACAAGAACATTAACACTGTGCCAACACCTTTTACTGCTCCCAAGACCCTCCATGTCCCTCATTTCCTTGTATCTCCAGGACAAGCATCTCAGCTAGGCAGCATAGGAACTAGAACTTCATTTATGTGCATATGGGGAAACTGAGGCATGCCACAGCTGAGATAGTTTAACTCATTGTTTTCTAGAGAGTAGGATGCAGACCATAGTTAGGACACAGCTATGTCACAGACTGGAGCTAAATGACACAGAACCATGTGATGAGAGAGTCAGTCCCTTTTGAATTCTCTGATCCTTGGCGGGCATCTGTGGTCCCAGCTACTCGGGAGGCTGATGCAAGAGAATCGCCTAAGCCCAAGAGCTGGAGGTTGCTGTGAGCTGTGTGATGCCATGGCACTCTACCGAGGGCAACAAAGTGAGACTCTGTCTCTAAAAAAAAAAAGAAAAACAAAATGAATTATCTGATTTTCTGTGGATCCATGCCTTCCTCTGATGATAAGATGTTTTTAACATCTTTTTAAATAATGCATTGCAGACTTGAATTGGGAGAAAGAGAGAAGACCTCCCGAGCCTCCAGGAGGTGACCAGATGTCCCCAGAATTTAATGGCACTATTTATTTTTTATTTACTTTTCTTTTAGAAAAGTAGTTTATTTGGCTTGGCGCTTATAGCTCAAGCAGCTAAGGTGCCAGCCACATACACCAGAGCTGGCGGGTTCAAACCCACCCCGGGCCTGCCAAACAACAATGACAACTACAACAAAAAAATAGCCAGGCATTGTGGCAGGCGCCTATAGTCCCAGCTACTTGGGAGGCGGAGGCAAGAGACTCGCTTAAGCCCAGGAGTTGGAGGTTGCTGTGAGCTGTGATGCCATAGCACTCTACCTAGGGCGACAGCTTGAGGCTCTGTCTCAAAAAAAAAAAAAAAGTAGTTTATTTTTGTAAAATAAAAAACAGTAAAATAAAATATATTTTATATAATAAATCTGTATTATATATTCATATATCACATTATTTATATTAATATAAACTACATAATTTATAGTTGTAATCACAAATATATAATAAATATAAATGATACATTTGTTGATTATAAATAATATAAAATATGTTATCGGCTTGGCGTCTGTGGCTCAGCGGGCTAGGGCGCCAGCCACGTACACCTGAGCTGGCGGGTTCAAATCCAGCCTGGGCCCGCCAAACAACAATGACGGCTGCAACCAAAAAATGGCTGGGCGTTGTGGTGGGCGCCTGTGGTCCCAGTTACTTGGGAGGCGGAGGCAAGAGACTCGCTGGAGCCCAGGAATTGGAAGTTGCTGTGAGCTGTAATGCCACAGCACTCTATCCAGGGTGACAGCTTGAGGCTCTGTCTCAAAAAAAAAAAAAATAAATAAATAAAATAAATAAATAAATAATATAAAACATGTTATAATATGTAATATAAGATATAATATATCTTATACATAAAATAATATAAAAATCACACTCTGCATCATTATTTTTGAAGTTATATTCTATTTCTGCCAGTTTACACTGATTTTTCCACTGACAAGGTGACATATTAATTGTAATAACTATATTATGACCACAAAAATAGCAGTGATGGCTCTAAGTGCTAGCACCTACTCAATGCTGGTCCTGTGCAGATTATTTACATGTATTATGTCATGCAATCTCAGTCAACTATAATCTCCATTTTACAAGTGAGGAAACTGAGGCACACAAAGTTAAGCAACTTGCCAGGTCACACAACTAGTAAGAGACAGAACCTGAATTTGAACCTGGGCAGTCTCGCCTCGCTCTCATAGCCATTATGATGTATAGAGTCTCATTTAAAAACTCAAGGATGCAAGGTTTTTAAAGAATGAGTGCAGTTGAAGAAAAATAGTAAGTGCTAAGAGTATAAATGGTATGCAGAGATGCTAAACATCATGAAAGAGAGGGTGGATGATTAAATGTCCAAAACCAAAACTAAGTGAGCTTAGCCCAGCTTGATCTGCACACCAGGAAAGAGGCCGAGAGGGAGAAGGGACATACTCAAGGCTGAGCAGTGAGGAGGAAGCCAGATGCGCCCCTGTTCCAGGAAAGGTGAGAGGAAGTGGGCAGGGGAGGACTGCTGGCCTAATCCACTGGGGCATGTGTGTGTTCACCAGTGTCAGAGGAGGTCCTCTAACTCTTGTCCCCTTCACACTGCTGTCCCCAGGATTGCATGGGGTGGGGAATGTTGGAGTTTAACCTTGACTGGTGAGAGCTTGGGGGGGGATTGAAGAGGATCATAGGCTAGATGAGCCTTTCCCTGCTCTGCCAAGCTGAAGACCCCTCCCCCACCCCACTCTGAGAACAGCCCCTTCTGGGCGTGTGCACTTTCTGATTCAAGCGCTTGTTAGTACATCATCCCATCTGGGCTCACTGCCATAGAGTGAGGCTATAGACATTCATTCATCATTCTACAAAATAGTGATGGCGGCCTACCCTGTGCCCAGCACTGTATGGGCCACAGGTGGGAGTGAGCCTTGTTTTATAGCCTCCCAGCACTGGAATCTTGCTAGGATTGAGGAACGCCATCTTCCTCCTCCTCAAAGTTCTTGTTTTATTTCTCTGTCTTTTGTCAATTTTTTCCCTTCCAAATAGGCTCCCTTTGTGTTGAGTTCTTATTTATTCTCATCTCCCTTTGCATCCCTCAGCAACAAGTATACTCAGAGCTTGCAGCCTGTCTGGGGCAACCAGAATGGGTCCTTCCTTCAGGCTTGTAGCCCATGGGTCCTTGTTAGAAGGATCTGGTTAAAAACCTCTGGCCTTATCCAACCTGCCTATTTGACAGCAGGAAAAATTATAGTCCAGAGAGGGATATTTTGTTCATGCTTTCACAAAATATACTAGTACATATTTTGTGCTAGGTTGTGGGCCAGGTACTGAGGACCCAGGGAGGAATAGGAGCTGTTGTCTGCTATATTTGTTCCCATTGCTGCTGTAACAAATGATCACAAACTTAGTAGTTTAAAGCAACATAAAGTTCTTATTTTGCAGATAATAAGTGTCTCAGCTGTCCAAACAGGTCAGAGAGAGCTACATTCTTTTTTGGAGGCTCTAGGGGAGAATCCATCGCTTGCCTTTGCTGGCTTCTAAGAGACACCCTCATTCCTTGGCTCTGCCTCTGCATCCAGAGCCAGAGTCGCGTCCAGAGCCTCTTTGATCCTGCTTCCAGAGTCACACTTCCTCTGACTCTGTCCTCTTCTGCATCTGCTTCTACTTTGGGATGACACTGGGCCCTTCTGTATCATCCAGGATAACCTCCATGTTTTATGGCCAGCTGATTAGCAATCTTAATTCTACTTGCAACGTTAATTCCTCTTTGCTGTGTGAGGTAACATGTCCAAAGGTTCCAGAGATTAGGTACCTTTGGGGCCTGTCCTGACTACTACAGCTGCCCTTAGGAAGCGCAGATTCCCCTGAGGGAGACAGTTATCAATGTGGAAACTGCTATGATGGGGGTGATATAGCAGCCCAGAAAAGGGGACACCTAAGCCTGCTGGGTGGAGGCAGTGGGTGGTCAGAGGTGAGGGCTGATCTGAGTCTTTAAGAATGAGGAGTTGGCCAGGTGAGGAGGGAGTGGAAATGGAAGGCATTGCAGGAAGAAGGAGCAGCATGTGCAGAGGGCTGGGGGTGAGCAGGACAAGGTATGTGCCACTGTGGCTGCAGCACAGAGAGGGGCAGTGAGGTTGCTGCGGTGGCCAGAGCACAAGGGACGGGACACCTGCAAGTCAGGGCTCCCTGAGAAGGAGACGAATGAGGTCAAGTCTGCATTTGAGAAAGGTCACTCTGAGGTCCTGGTGGGGAGTGGCTGGCCACACTGGAGGTGATCCCAGGGCAGAGGGGGTGGAGACCTAGATCAGGGTGAGGACGGGCACAAAGCAGAGCACATGGTTGGTGAGCTGTTGGACTAGGACTACTGAGGGACATTTGTATGTCAGAGGCAGAGACATTTGCATGTCAGGGCAATATACTGAGCAGATTAATTTCTGGCCCAGGAGCCTGACTGGGTGGTGGGGCCATTACTGAGATAGGCACAGGGGGAGGAAAATACTTGGGAAGTTGATGGGTTGGGATTGATGTGTTGATGGCCAGTGTCTGAGAGACATCTAGAAGGTGGCCCCAAGAGGCAGCTGGATATATGAGGAGGCTGTCTTGTATCAGTTAGTTGTTGCTGTGTAACAAACCACCCCAAACTCAGTGTTACAAAAACAGCAATCACTGTCACTCACTCATCTGCGTGTGGACTGTGGATGTCTGATCTAGGCTGGCTTCGCTGGGGCACAGCTCCCTGCTGCAGGTGGGATTTGGGTGATGCCAACCTCCTCTCTCCCTTTGACCCTGACCTGAATGCCCCCTCTATTCTTCCATTCTTCAAGGGACCAGCCGATGACATGTGAGCAAAGCCCTGCAGGAGATGAGGGAATGAGGCTGTCCTGAGGAAGGATGTGCTAGGCAGAGGGATCAGCTAGTACAGAGGCCCTGAGGTGAGATTGTGCCTGGTGTGTTTAAGGAACAGGAAATCAGGCCAGTGTGGCTGGGAAGAGCAAGTGAGAGGACAGGGTAGGACAGGAAATCAGAGAGTTATCAGGGGTCTTAGTCATTTAGGGTCTGAACAGTCATGGGAAATAGCCACTACCCTCATTATTATTGCTATTATTACTTTTCATTCTATCCTTCTGTCCCCTGCAGGACCCCCCATCCTTGGACACGGCCATCCAGCATGCCCTGGCAGGCCTTTACCCTCCTTTTGAGGCCACAGCACCCACTGTCCTGAGTCAAGTGTTCCGTCTTCTGGATTCCAACTTCCAGGGGGATGGGCTGAACTTCCTTCTGGATTTCCTGATCCCTGCCAAGCGCCTGTGTGAGCAAGTGCGTGAAGCAGCCTGTGTAAGTCAGGAGAGAGACGGGATCAGGGGACAATCTCTCCCAAAAGTCAGAGGTTTGGAGGAGAACAGCCAAGGAGGTGGGCTGATGTATGTGTTATCTCCCAGGAAGAGCTGGGGTGTGGGGTGGTTTCCCAAGTATCATTGTTTTCCCAAAGGGAGCTATAAACCCCCTCAAATGGAGCAAGAGGGCCACTTGGCCCTTTACCCTCTGACATCTAGTAGTCAATTACATTTTCATTTTCACTAGCAGCGAGGAATTAGTGGCATCCTTGGGTGTTTCCAGCCCCCAGAGAGTCTGCACTGAGGTGGCACCATTGATATTGCCAGGTTGCCTTGAAGTAAGGCAGCTTCAATGGAAATAGTAGAGAATGCCCCAGAACTTTCCTAGAGGCCCTGAGGTATCTTGCTTTTTTCCCTGGTAACCCCTTCACCGCAGATCTCCAGGAGGCTTCTCCTGAGGCAATGTGGAGAGAAAGGGTTCATGGCTACAAATGACAGAATCCTTACTCAGACTAGGGCAGGGTGGATCAGGCCTTAGATTAAGATGATCTTGGTCTACTGATCAACCCCCTCAAAGACTCTATTTATTATCTCTGCCTCTCTCTGCATGTCAGCATCATTCTTGTAGGCTAATTGTTCCCCCAAAGGCTGGAGCCCAGGGAAGCTCTATGATTATCTCCTACTCTGGAGAGGAAAATGAGCCCTTCCCTAGCTGCAGATAGAAAAATCTAAAGGAAGACTCCTGATTGGCCAGATTTGGGTCATATGTCTGTTCCTAGACCAATCACTGTGGCCAGAGGAATGAGGTATTGTGATTGGCCAGGGTTGAGTCATGTGTCTATATGTGTGGTCAGAGGGAAGAACAGTTGTTTTAAGGATGAGGAGAAACCTGAAGAGACCAGACCCCAGAACGCCTACTGGAGAACCTTGCTCATACTCTATGGATTTGCTGTTTCACAATCTGTTTTACTTTAATGTCCCACCACCCCAGCCTTAAGAATCACAAAGAGGTTTTTTTGCCCCATCAGCCTTTCTTGATTTGCTCAGAGCACACCTGTCAGGCACATAGCTCATCAGAGACAAAAAGTAATGGTGAGACTATGTGTGTCATTTCAGTGGTAGAAGGAAATCGAATGTGGCAGCTAAAAGTTCAAGTTTAGGAACCAGAATTGGAGGTGGTTGGAACTGGAAGGAAAGTGAGATCATCCATTGAACTTGTTTAGTATAGTGCCTGGTTTATAGGCAATAGCTCAAGACACAGAAATTGGTATTGTAGAAGGGAGCTTCTTATGGAAATACTTGCACCCAACTTCCACATATCCAGGTTGACATTATTTCATGGAGATTCTTCCCCATCCTTACTTCTTCTCCCTGACAAGTCACTTAACTGCCCATTTCCTTTATTCAGCCATTAAAACCACATTTGCACTACCCCCTTCCTCATTTTTCCTAGTGATCAGCTCACAACCTTTCCACATCTCTATTTTAATTATAGGTGAATTTAATTTAATTGTAATTATAGGCAAATTTGTGTCACCTCAGAGCAGGGCAGACTGACGTGGGGTTAGCAGTAGGGCCTCTGGGGTCAAGTGCCTCAAGTTCAAATCCAGGCTCATCACTATGAACTTGGGAGATCCACGTCACCTCTCTGAGTTTCAGTTTCCTTATGTGTCAAGTGGGAAAGTTGATAACATAGCACCTAATGCACTGAAATGATGCACACAGCTTAGCACAACCTGGCACATCATAAGTGCCTAGTAGCTGTTGGATCTCATTTCCTTGTTTCTTCCTCTGAAATGAAAATGTGGCATCCACAAAGTCTGCCTCTCTAGCTGCCACCACCTACAAACGGTCACCTTCAGATGAAGTCTAGAGAGGCTTGGAAACAGGCACAGCTGATTTCAAGTGTGAAGCCCTAAGTACAAGTCCTGCTTTTGCCACTTACCAGTGATATGACTATGAGCCAAATAATTCACCTTTCCGAGTTCCAGTTTTCTCATCTGTAAAGTCAGAATAATCATACCTGAGCTGTTTGCTCCACTGAGTTACCAGGAAAAGGAGAATGAAATGATCATAGCTGTCATCTCGATGGTGCTTTGCTGGCTGTTTTTTCTCATTCGATGAGAAGGTGAGGGAGAAAGCATGTTGTAAACCATAGCAGTCTGAGTGAAGGGGGTGGTAGAACTCATAGGCTCATGGAGGCTTATAGATACAAGGCTTTCCCAAGGCAGCACAGTCTACAATATAGCTGATAGGAACGGGTTCATCAATGTGGAGTACAAATATGGTCAGTTCTCACTATTTCCTTAATTAACAATTTCAGGAAACGCTTGTTTATTTAGCAGGAAGTTCAGCATCACTCTCTGGAGGCCTCCCACTCACACATTCAAATTTTATAAGATTGCCTGGGATTTATTCAATCTACCCAATCAGGACTCAAACTCCTTTCCAAAAGCTGGGTAGAGAAGCCCTTTGGTTTCCCCAGTGACCTGTTGTTTCTGCTGCTGCCATATGGTGTCATTGTTGGACTCTAGTCCTGCACAGCCCAGTGGAGAGGCTCAACTGAGAAGGTTAAGGCCTGTTCTAGAATGACTTGCTGTGCCTACCTATGCAGGGAAATGCTGGCATCTTCTCTTTAAAAAAAAAAAAAAATCTTTTGCCTTACCTGCTGTTTTGTTCCCCACGAATAGGAAACAAATAAACACTAAAATTCAGACCCAGAATGACTTTTCGTAAGGAAAAAATAAAAGGTCATCTAGTAAATTAGTGGCAGGGTCAGATTTCCTGACTTCTCATTCAATATTGTTTCTAATTAACCCTATATCCCTTCTACTTAAAAATTGGAGAATGGTATAAAAGCAGTAAATTACTTTTTTTTAAAGTGAAAATCCCCACAATTTTTTGTTGTTGTCAAAGGGAGAGAGAATTCATATTTATTGAACATCTACCTATTGTATACCAAGCATGTCTATGTACATATATGTACAGATGGTCCTCAAATGACAATGGTTCAACTTACAGTCTTTTGACTTTATGATTGTGTGACTTTATGATTGTTTTGACTTTATGACTGATTCACATTCAGTAGAAACAATACATCAAGTACTCATACAGCCATTCTGCTTTTCACTTTCAGTACAGTGTTCAATAAATTACATGGAATACACCTTATTATAAAATAGGCTTTGTGTTAGAGGATTTTGCCCAACTTTAAGCTAATGTAAGTGGTCAGATCACATTTAAGGTAGGCTAGGCTAAGTAAGATACACTGGTCTATAGGTTAAGTGTTTTAAATGCAGTTGAACTTAGGATATTTTCAACTCACCATGGGTTTATGTAACCCCATTGTAAATTGAGGAGCATCTGTATAATCTCACTTAATCCTCATACCAATCCAGTCAGGCTGACAGCTATTGTTATTCCTATTGACAGACAGGAAAATTGAGGCTCAAAGTGTTAAGTAATCTGCACAAATTAGTGATGTAAACCTTTGTCCAAACTCATATCTCCTTAACTTTAAAATTGAGAACTAAGTCTTGAGCTGGAGTGGGTGAAATTTTGGATAGATGGGGAGAAGAAAGCCAGAGCTCTTCAAGGGAAAGATGCTTGCTAACTAGTGCCTGGCATTCTGAGCTTTCTCCCTCAGGCCAGTGGGGCCAGAAAGTATTTTCAAGGTCAGGGCTAGGAAGAGGGTGAGGCAAGAGAGGCAATCTTTGCACCACTCCAAGAGTGAGGGCCTCTCACATACTGCATCACCCTAGTCCATGACCTGTTCAATATTCCATCTGGGAGAGGGAAGGAAGAAGATCCAAAAATGTAGTCACCTGGGGCCAGAGTCTCTGATACTACCCCCTTTTCTCCACAGGCCCCCTACTCACACTGCCTCTTCTTACATGAGGGCTGGCCTCTCTGTCTGCGGGATGAGGTTGTGGTCCACTTGGCACCCCTCAATCCCCTGTTATTGCGCCAGGGTGACTTCTACCTCCAAGTTGAGCCTCAGGAAGAGCAGTCTGTCTGCATCATGATCAAATGCCTCTCCTTGGACCTCTGCACAGTGGACAAGAAGCCTGTTCCTGAATCATCCTACTCTATACTTTTTACCCAAGAATGGTTGGATGGCATCAACAGCGACTTTGAGGGAAGTTCTCTACACAACTGCCTGGTAGCTTCAGAAAATGGGGTTACCTCTTTGCCTTGGACCAAGATAAGCAGCCCAGAGTTTGTGAATGACAGACCCCGAGCAGTGAATGTCCCTTCCCCGCCCTGGGAGTCCCTTCAATTAGAGGAATTAGATTTGAGCAGCCCTCAAGAGCTGCACCAGGCCAGATGCCCAGACAACGAGGTGTTTCTTGCCCAGAGTTTGGCTGAGGGCCAGGACAGGACCTATGGGAACAAGTATCCAGGCCTCATTAAGGTGGAGCAAGCCAGGCCTGAGGAGGTAGCCTTCAGGATGGATAATATGGCCAGCCAGGACTTAGAGGGGGACTATGTGGCTCTTCTGGACTTCTCCCAAGAGAGCAGAGGACACTGTCTCAGTAGGAAGGTGGAGACTTCCAGTGGGCATACTCTTGGGGCACTGGAGGAAATATCTGGAATTAAGGACGCTCTTTTCTCTCAAAAGATGCTGCCTCTGTCAGAGGCCAGTGAGGGACTTTCCTCAGGAAAATGGGCTTCTGTGAAGCCAGCAAGCTCAGAGGAGGAGCTCTGTACTTGGGAGGGGAGAAATGTCAACCATAAAGCAACCACCACCCACCCACCCACCCACCACTCAGAATGGCAGCCCCAAGGCCCCTACGTCAATGTCCTTGAGGACCCCTTGGACTGTGCCTCTGGACTCAAAGCAGGTGTCTCAGAAGAGCCAGCTGCCACCAAAACACAGGGAGTTCTGGGAAACTCAGAGAATGTGGTCCAGCCCAGACCCGGGCCAAGAAAAGCTTCCTCTCCCAGCCTGTGCCCAGCTTCTCCTGTGGCTCCAGTCTCTGAAACAAAGATGGAGGAGAAGACCAAACAGGGAAGCAGGAGACTTCCCAAACCCATGACCCACCCTGGTCAAAACACCTTCTCCTCTGGGTCCTCCATTCCTGGGCTCAGGTTCTCATTCTTGAAAGGGCAGAGGCAATCGCCTGTGCCCCTAGAGAAAGCCTCACTGCAGCAAGATGGGCCTTGGAAAGTCTTATGTTCACTCTACTCTCCTAAATCCAACCAAGCCAGATCCTTGGGGAAAGGTAGGGTACCCTCGCTCAGCTGCACAAGGGGGTTACAGTCTGCATGCAGGTTACGAGGTGGATCTAGTTGGAAGGGGCAGAGACCCACCTGGGTTGGCTCAGTTTCAAACTACAGCATGGCATGTTAAGGGGCTCGAAGTCTCATGGGTCTGGCTTTGAGCAAGGCTTTGTGATTGTGTTACTACTGCCTGAGTTCACACCCTAGCTTCAACACACACTGGCCGTATGACCTTGGCCAAGTACTCAACCTCTCTGAGTCCAGGTCTCCCTATCTATCTATGCAATGGATAGGGAATAACTTCTTCACGGAGTTATTCTGAGGATTCAAAGAGAATTAAGGAGTTTAGCACTGTGTGTAGCACTTAGCTACATAGCAAGAGATCGGTAGTTGTAATCTAGTCTTATTGTTAGTCCGAAGGGGAAAGAGGAAATATTTTCCCCTTAGAAAATCCATCTTCTGCTTAACATCCTTTCCTTTGTTGCTGCTTCCCCCAGCTGGAACAACTCAGACCAAAACATCATCTGGCCCAGCCGCTGACTCAACCCCACTGACTGGGGAAAAGGCACATTTCCCAGAAGTTTCTACAGGCCCCCCAGAAGGAGGCCCCACCCCGGACGAGGAGCCCCCAGGGCCTGAGCCCAGGACGGGGGCTCTGAGTGTCAAGGTTTTCCTCTCCAGGATAGCATGCCTGCCAGGTTCTGGGGATTAAGGGGGAAGGTGGAGGCAGAGGGGAGGGAGCTGGAGGGTCCCGAAGCATGCTGGTGGGAGAGTGGGGGGAAGTGTTGGGGGCCTGGGTCTTAGGCCAAGCCTCCCAGGGCCTCAGTTTCTTCGTCTTTCCAATGGTGGAGTTGGGGAAAAGTCAAAAACACCTCCTCCTCTGGTCCCTCATTCCTGGGCTCAGGGTATCCATTCATCCTTCCTTCTATCCATCCATCCATCCATCTAGATTTCAGTGAAGCAGCCAAGGTAAATGTCAGGTAAATGCCTGAGACATTGTCTTTGGGGGAAGGAATTTATTGGAGAAGGAGAAGAGGAGAGAAGGAAGAAGGACAGGGCAGGGAAGGGAGCTGAGCAAGGCTGGGCCTGACTCCCAGGGGGTGGGGAGCTCTGGAGCATGAATCACCCCACAGAGTTGGCTCCTAAAGGTGTGGGGGGCTGCCTTCTGTATGCCTGGATCTGTCGGTCATTAACTGCAGGCTGATCCTGGGTCTGTCAGTCATTAACTACGGGCTGATCCTGGATCTGTCAATCATTAACTGCAGGCTGATCCTGGGTCTGTCAGTCATTAGCTGCAGGCTGATCCTGGGTCTGTCAGTCATTAGCTGCAGGCTGATCCTGAGTCTGTCTGTCGGTCATTAGCTGCAGGCTGATCCTGGGTCTGTCGGTCATTAACTGCAGGCTGATCCTGGGTCTGTTAGTCATTAGCTGCAGGCTGATCCTGAGTCTGTCTGTCAGTCATTAACTGCAGGCTGATCCTGAGTCTGTTAGTCATTAACTGTGGGCTGATCCTGGGTCTGTCGGTCATTAACTGTGGGCTGATCCTGGGTCTGTCAGTCATTAACTGCAGGCTGATCCTGAGTCTGTCAGTCATTAACTGCAGGCTGATCCTGGGTCTGTCATTCATTAACTGCAGGCTGATCCTGGGTCTGTCAGTCATTAACTGCAGGCTGATCCTGGGTCTGTCATTCATTAACTGCGGGCTGATCCTGGGTCTGTCAGTCATTAACTGCGGGCTGATCCTGGGTCTGTCAGTCATTAACTGTGGGCTGATCCTGGGTCTGTCGGTCATTAACTGCAGGCTGATCCTGGGTCTGTTAGTCATTAGCTGCAGGCTGATCTTGGGTCTGTCTGTCAGTCATTAGCTGCAGGCTGATCCTGGGTCTGTCAGTCATTAGCTGCAGGCTGATCCCGGGTCTGTCAGTCATTAGCTGCAGGCTGATCCTGGGTCTGTCAGTCATTAACTGCAGGCTGATCCTGGGTCTGTTAGTCATTAACTGCAGGCTGATCATGGGTCTGTCTGTCAGTCAATAGATGCAGACAGATCCTCGGTCTGTCATTCAGTACCTGCGGGCTGTTCCTGAGTCTGTAAGTCATTAACTGAGGGCTGATCCTGGGTCTGTCAGTCATTACCTGATGGCTGATCCTGGGTCTGTCAGTCATTAACTGACGGCTGATCCTGGGTCTCTCAGTCATTAACTGCAGGCTGATCCTGGGTCTGGAAAGAAATA
>CAUYRH010159874.1:0-18572 GCA_963574655.1 Perodicticus potto
CACAGCAACCTCCAATTCCTGGGCTCAAGCGAGTCTCCTGCCTCTGCCTCCCAAGTAGCTGGGACTACAGGCGCCCGCCACAACGCCCGGCCATTTTTTGGTTGCAGCCGTCATTGTTTGGCAGGCCCAGGCTGGATTCGAACCTGCCAGCTCAGGTGTACGTGGCTGGTGCCTTAGCCCGTTGAGCCACAGGCGCCGAGCCTGTACATGCTTTTTTTAAATGAGATATTTGAAAAGTGAGGTGCACATATTATACTAATTTACTCTTAAACATTTCAGGGCTTTTTTTTTTTTTTTTTTTTTTTTTTTTTTTGAGACAGAGTCTCACTATGTTGTTCTGGGTAGAGTGCTGTGGTATCACAGCAACCTCAAACTCTTGGCCTCAAGTGATTCTCTTGCCACAGCCTCCCAAGTAGCTAGGACTACAGGTGCTTGCCACAATGCCCAGCTATTTTTTGGTTGTAGTTGTCACTGTTGTACTTTTCTGTCCAGTTGGCAGGCTTGGGCTGGATTTGAACCCACCAGCTCTGGTGTATGTGGCTGGCACCCTAGTTGCTGAGCGACAGGTGTCGAGCCCAGGGCATAATTCTTAAAAAGTGAAGGCAGTTTCCAAGAACCACAAAGCATGATCAAAATGGGTGGTATAATTTAGAGATCTTTCTATTTTAATGTTTTAGTTGAAAGGATTCAAATAGAAATCAAGTGTATAATGAATTTATTTTTTATTTATTCATTTTTTGTTAGGTAAAGTTTCTTTTATAATTGTGTCCTGTCCCCAAGAGGTGTGTCACACAGGGTGATCCCCCACCCCACTCCGTCCTTCCCTCTCTCCATTCCCCCATTCCCCCCCCCCAACCACATACTACCATCATTTGTCCTCATATCAGATTGAGTACATTGGATTCTTGGTTTTCCATTCTTGTGATGCTTTATTAAGAAGAATGTTAATACAAAGGATGTAAAATCACCATCTTTTTTAGTGGCTGAATAGTATTCTATTGTATACATATACTACTATGACTTCCATTCCTGGATTGGTGGACATTTAGGTTGTTTCCACAATTTGGCAGTTGTAAATTGAGCTGGGACAATCTTCTTCCCTTTCAGGTATTCCTATTAATTATATGTTTGAATGCTTCATGGAGTCTTATAGTTCTCTAAGCTCCTGCTCTGAAGTCTCTTCTTTTCCACCTCTGTAACTACCTGTGTTAACTCAAACACTTTATTCTCTAGCTCTGATGTTCTTTCTTCTCCATGGGCTAATCTATTTTTGATGTTTTCTGCTGCATCTTTACATTCCCCGATTGTCTCCTTCATTTCCTTAAGCTCTACCATATCCTTTCTATATTCTACATATCTCTCATCTGACTTTTGGTTCTGTCTTTCCATTTCCTCATCCATTCCTTTCATTGTTTTAATAATCCATATTTTTAATTCCCTTTTTGTAAAATCCATTAATTCTTTATAGGAGGGTCTTCTGTAAAAGTTGCCTTGTGGTTCCTTGGAGGAGTTGCTTTATTTTGGTTTTACATGGTGCCTGAATTTTTCTGTTGGTTCCTCCTCATGTGTTCATTATTCTTGTTTACCTCCTTATGCTCCTTTTTCCTTCTTATTTCCTCTTTTGCTTCAAATTACCTTGTCTCAGAGTTTAAGTGATGAAGAGGCTTCTTGGTATGAGACCAAAAGGAGGAGAAAGATAAAGAGCAATCAGGGAGAAATGAGGAAAAGAAAGAAAGATGCACAAAGAAGGAAAAAGTAAAAGGAAGAGAAATGAGGAAAAGAAAGAAAGATGCACAAAGAAGGAAAGAGTAAAAGGAAAGAAAAAAAATGGGAAGGGGGAATAATGGGAAAAAACTTGAAGAACAGGAGAGAAAGAGGTCAGGAAGAGAGGATTAGAAGAGATGGAAGAAATGGTATCAATCAGCACGGTGCTAAGGCCATGCCTGTAACTCAAGGATTTTGAGGGGCTAGGCTCAGTGGGTTCCTCAAAATGAGGCACTCCTTACCAGCCTGAGTGGAGCCAGATCTTCTGCCAAAAATAGGAAGAGAAGAAGAACAAATAGAAAAAACAAGAAGGAAAAATTAAGTAGGGATGAAAACAAAATAGAAGAATTCTGCAGTGTGATCATGCCAAAACTTTCTTCCTAGGGCCAAGCAAAGAAAGGTCTCTTAGCCCACTTGAGCTAGACCACAGCTGTGTCACCCCAATTCTTAGCAAAAACAGACAAAAAAGAAAGAAAAAAGAAGTAATAATAAAATTAAGAATAGATAAAGGAAATTAAAAACAATGTTGTATCAAATAAAGGAGAGACTGGGAAGTGCGATAATAAAATACAGGAGAAAGGCAAAAAAAGGGAGGAGATATCTTAGCTGTTGCAGAAGTGATTTGTGTGGGAGAGATGAGAAAGGTAGAAGAGTATCTAAAGAGAGAATGTAGAGGCGTGTAATAGGGAGAGAGAAAAGATGAGGCTAAAGTACTGTAACCAAAAATACAGTGCTTTTATATGTGTGTGCATATATATAATTTTGTTGGGTTTTTTTCCTTTTTTTTGTTTTTTGTTGTTGTTGTACATATATACATATGTTTATGGCAGAAAGTTCTGATATTAGCAGGATTGCAATATATTGCCAGGACACCAGGTGGCTGTAACTTTAGGGGACAAATAAGGCCATTAGTAACCTCTCTCTAGTTCCCAGGCATAGCCCTGTTTCCCACCTTTATTGTCCGTGGTGATCGCCTGATTATTTTCTCAGGATTCAGGCCTCACCAGGTTGGGATAGCAAAGGTCTCCAGAATCCTTCAGAGGCAGGTTTCACCATGCCCCCAGACCAGAGTTGCTGTGGGGTGGGAGAGTCCCTGAGCCTGTCATGATTGGAGGTGCTATCCCAGGAGGTGGATCCAAGAAGGCTTGTGTCACTGTAGGAGGCCTGCCCTCACGACCTTCTTGTGACCTTGCAATGATGGCTGTCCCCTGATTGCCAAGACCTGTCAAGTATGGCCATCTCCGCTGCCACCAAACCCGTGGTAAATCCGCTTCGACCAACCCTCACAACTGGCTGCTATACACTCTTCAGGTGTGCTCACTCTTCCAGGCTTTTCTCTCAACCGCACCTTCCCCCTCCCGAAAGCAAAAGAGCTGCTTCCTGTCCCAGACTTCTGCAGAGGGGCCGGTCGCTCCTGTTTGGGGAAAACTTACCCAGTGGGTCAGTACGACTGCTCCAGTTCATGTGCTGTATCCAGCCCCTCGCCTCTTCTCTGGGCACCTGGAGCCACAGCTCCAGGCAAGGACTCTGCGCCCGGCGTAGCCTGGCTCTGTTCTGTTCCTCAGTTGTACTAGGAGCATTTGACTGAATGCTCTTTCTCGTCCGCCATCTTTCTCTGCCCCTACGTAATGACTGTATGAGGTAAAGAGGTGCATATCTGTGCTGAACCACCTTAGTCGTCTTGTCTTTAACTAACTGCTTTCTGTATCTGATGAGTTTATTTTTATTTATTTATTTTTTTGAGACAGAGTCTTACTATGTTGCCCTGGGTAGAGTGTCCTGGCATAACAGCTCACAGCAACCCCAAACTCTTGGGCTTAAGCGATTCTCTTGCCTCAGCCTCCCAAGTAATTGGGACCACAGGCGCCCGACACAAAAACAGGCTATTTTTTGGTTAGAGTTGTCATTGTTGTTTGGCAGGCCCGAGCTGTATTCCTACCTGCCAGCTCCGATTTCGGCTGTGGCTGGTGCCCTAGCCACTGAGGTATAGGCGCTGAGCCTGATGAGTTTATTTTTGAGAAAAGAAAATTGAACTTCATTTTTAGCTTGACAGTAATATCTAAAATGACCATGCACAAAAAAAGATTTTTTTTTTTGAGACAGAGCCTCAAGTTGTCACCCTGGGTAGAGTGCCTTGGCATCACAGCTCACAGTAAACTCCAACTCCTGGCCTCCCCCTTCCAGGTAGCTGTGATTACAGGCGCCTGCCACAATGCTCAGCTATTTGTTGGCTGCAGCCATCATTGTTTGGCAGCTGGGGCTGGATTCGAACCCGCCAGCTCAGGTGTATGTGGTTGGTGCCTTAGCCTCTTGAGCTACAGGTGCTGAGCCACAAAAAAAGATTTTACTATACATGGACATTTTCAATTCCATGATGTTTGTTGGATTTATTTAGTTCATTTAGTCCATCTCTTGTTTATATGAGATTTTATTTCTTTCAAAGCACTCACAATCCGTTCTTTGGATTAGAATTTGCATCTAGTTGAAGTCTAACTCATAGACCTAAAATGTTTCTGTACTAGTTTCCTAGAGCTGCTGTAATTATATTTAGGGCTGAAGAGGATAACTAATGATAAACTCCTTCCTCGTAAGATCCCTAAGATATCTTTTGCCATATAAGTTATTGTTCTGGGGATGAGGATATGGACCTATTCTTTGGATTAGCCCACTGCATTCTCTTCTAAATTCAGTCTTGTAGATCATTTTGAGGGCTTAGAAAGATGCCCTTTCTTTTAGCATGGAGTGCCCTTTTACTTGGGCTCTGTTGAAATCTGTATTTCATTCAACACTCAGGTTGGGTCCTATCTTTAAAGCCTTTCTGATAACCTCATGTTGCTCCTTCTTCTGACTCTTAATGCCTATTGCACATTTATGGTTAATTCTCTATCTCCCTAACTGAATTCTCAATCACTTGAGGTCTGGAAAAATGTTTTGTATCTCTTTGCATCCTCATCACATAGAATGGTACTTGTGGTACAATAAAAGATATATTTGGTTTTTGCTGCTGGTTCTTGGCACAGAACTAAAACCCTTGGAATTTCCTGAGTAACAAGAGTGTCTATAGTTGTTCTTAGCAAGCTCCTTTTGAACAAAGGGGTGGGAGGGAGCTGGAAATTAGATTATAAAAACTTGAACACTGAAGTTTGAGATTCTGAGAGCTTTTGTGGTTGGTGTACTGGGAAGGTGGCTATCCTGGAGAGGGCTTAGCAGTTCTGTGCCCCCCCAGTCCCATACTTTGACCTAAGCATCTCTTCCATTTGGCTGTTCCTGAGTTGTATCCTTTATGATAAATGTAAGTAGAGTGTTTGTCACTGTGTGCCATTTGTTAGCATATTATTGAACCTGGTGTAGGGTCCTGGGAACACCCAAATTGGTAATCAGCCAGACAGAAATTTCAGGAGCCTGGGAACCCCTTTTGTAGTCAGCTTCTGAAGTAAGAGTCATCTTGTGGGACTGAGCCCTTTAATTTGTAGTATTTGATGCTAATTGCAGGAAGATAGTGTCAGAATTGAATTTAGTTGTTGGACAGCCCCATGGGGTTAGAGAATTGGTTGTTGATATGGAACAACTCTATACATTTAGTATCAGAAAAAAAGCACTAAAATATTTTGTCCTTAATAACTGGTCAGTAAGTGTTAAGTTGGTAAGTCAACCTGAACAGATGCATATTTTAGTCTGAAAGAGTATCAGGAATTGAGATTCCTTTTTACTAATCCAGTGCCATGAAGGAATCTTAACCGCAAAATAATCATGAGTACAGATTTCCACCTTTATGTAATAGCATGGCTTGTACTGATTATACAAATTTATTTTTTTCTCGCCCAAGAATTCTGTTATTCTTTTTTAATTTTTTAATTTTTATTTTTTTTTCTCGCCCAAGAATTCTTTTATTCTTTTTTTTTTCTGATTATACAAATTTTTAAAACTATTTTAAACTATTCTTTAGGTCTAACTGAGGCTTTTAGAAGTTCTATATGCCTATACAATAAGTTAATGATTATTATAGAATATGACTAATTACTGTGAATGATACAGCAGTGATCTGAAAGGGTTAATGCCTTATTTTCAAATGATTATTGACAACAAAGGCTTTCACTATTTTCTCTGAGGGAAGGCTTTATAGGTCTGTGAAATTAGAAGTTGATCAAGAATATATTGATGAGCTTTTGATGCCCTTCAGTTTTCTTCAGTTGGCAAGCATGTATAAACTTTTTGCATTATTATTTATACCCAGTCTTCTTATCTAGCTGTTCCCTACATTTTATTCATACTGCAAATGCATACATAGTGCCTGCTGTGTGCCAGGAACTATTCTAGCTTTGAGGATTTTTCAGTGAGCAAAAATAGACAATAATGACTGCCCTCATGGAGTGTACAATCTAATGAGGGAGCAGCTAATGAGTAAAATGTAAAATATATTAGAACAGTGGTTCTTAACCTTTCTAATGCCCTGAGCCTTTAATATAAGTTCCTGTGGGTCACGACCTACAGGTTGAGAACCGCTGTATTAGCAAGTGACATCTGCTTAGTAGAAAATGGGAATAGAAGAGAGAGAGAGAGAGAGTGTGTGTGTGTGTATGTGTGTGTGTGGCCTTACTAAGAAAGTAATAATATTTGAGCAAAGAAAATGAAGGAACAAGTTATGCCACCATCTGAGCAAACATCCTTTTAGACCAGTGGTTCTCAACCTTCCTAATGCTGCTGCCCTTTAATACAATTCCTGTGGGTTGTGACCCACAGGTTGAGAACTGCTGTTCTAGACAGATAGAACGGCTCAAAGGAGCCATACGTGGTATGGTCAATAACAGTGAGTAGAAAAAGGGGGATAGTAGTAAGAGATGAGGTCAGGAACTTCACAGAACAGACCTGTTTATTAAAAGGATTTGCTGTGTAAAATTTTGGATTCAGTCAAAAAGCCACACTCTAGGACCCTGAAAGCCACCCATAGCCTAAGGCCAGGGGTTCTTGACCCATTTGGTTTTTATTCTGTATGAGATGGGAAACCATTAAAGGGTTTTGAATATGGGAGTAATGTGACTTATGTTTATGAATGTTTCTTCCTGACTGCTGTTTTGAGGATAGACTGGCATGGAGATAAGGAGGCAAGGATGGAAGCAGAGATCACAGGATTTTGGGGGTAAGAGATCATGGTAGCTATAAAGGCAGGTGAATGGTTGGATTCTGGTATTGTGTTAGCAACAGCTAATAGGACTTACTGATGGATTGGATGTGAGGTGTCAGAAGAAAGGTGACAATAGGGCTTATGATCTGAGCCACTGGCAAGATAGAGTTACCGTTTACTGAGATATGAAGACTTCAGAGGAACATATTTGGGGAGAACATCAGGAGCTCAGTGCGGGGCTTGTTAGGTCTAGGAGTGTACGCATTCAGGCAGGTGGAGATATGAGTAGGCAACTGGGCCTACCAGTTTGGCATTCAGGGAAGGGAAGTAAATTTAAGAGTCATTGGTGCATGAATAGTATTTATTTATTTAATTGAGATAAAAATCTTACTTTATCATCCTTGGTAGAGTGCCATGGCATCATAGCTCACATCACCCTCAAACTCTTGGGCTCAAATGATCCTCTTGCCTCAGCCTCCCAACAAGCTGGGACTACAGGTGCTGCCACAATACCCGGCTACTTTTAGAGACAGGGTTTGGCTCTTGCTCAGGCTGGTCTCGAACTCCTGAGCTCAGGTTATCCACCCACTCGGCCTCCCAGAGTACTAGGATTATAGTGCTTGGCCTTACAGTGCTTTTACTCAATTTGCAGAGATAAGGTGAAGCTAAAGGGATTTGGGTTTCCTACTAATGTGGTCCCTAACTACTGGACCATGGACTCATAATGGTCCATGGCCTATTAGGAACAGGGCTGCACAGCTGGAGGTAAGCAGCAGCAGGTGAGCAAGGGAGCTTCATCTGTATTTAAAGATGTGAAACTGGTTGAGTGAGTGTGGATAGAAGAGTCTAAGGATTGATTCCTGCCTGAGAAAGCCAATATATACAGATCAGGGAGGGACATAAGGAAACAACTAAGGAGACTGGGTGAGCGGCCCGAAAGGTGAGAGGAAAACCCTAAGTGTCCTGGGGCCCAAGTAAAGAAAGTGTTTCAAGGAAGAGCAAGTGACTAGAGAAACTTAAGTCACTCAGGATAAGGAGAATTAGGTTTTGCAACATAGATGCCTTCAATGACCTTGATAAAGTAGTAGTTGTGGAGAAATGCAGGCAAAAGCCTGATTGCAGTGAGAGGTAGAATTGGAGATGGGTAATTTAGGCAACTCATTTAAGGAGTTTTGTGGTGGTACCTAGAGAAGGATTTGTTTTAAGTTGAGAGAGATTAGAGTACGGTATGTTTGTTTGCTGATGAAAGTGATATGATAGAGACTAGTGATGATGGAAAGGCAGAAGAAAGAATTGCTGGAGCAATTCAGCAATTCTGAATTGCTGGAGGTGGGAAGGAATGGTGTCTGTGGGGAGGGAACGAAATTGCTGTTAGTTAGGGCATAGATAGTTCATTCATTAACAAGAGAGAACGTAGTAAGAATGTTTGGACATAGATGCAGGTAGGTATATAGGTTAAATGGCAGGCACTTGTGGACAGTCTTCTGATAGTTCCATTTTCTTAGCGAAGTAAAAAGCAAGGTTGTCAGCTGAGACTGAGGATGAGGGAGAAGATATGGAGGTGTGAATAGTAAGATGAGATATGAAGTTTGTAAGGAGTAGGAGAGTAAATAGACAAGGGAAATATAGTGGGATTGTCAAGCAGCCTTCAGGGCTTGTTTGGGGGTTATGAATAAGAATATAAAATTTAGGCATTTGCATTATCTATCTCTGGTTTGCATATTGAGGAAAATGTGGGTTATTAACCATTTACATGTGCATGATGTGATAACAGGAACCTTTTGGGATAGAAATGTCATATTCCCTAGTCTACAAAAACTAGCACTGTGTTTTTATTTTGTTTTTTGCTGTTACTATAGCTTACAGTGACTTTCAGCTGGAGGCGATTTTGCTTGCTGGGAGACATTTTTGGTTGTCACAAGTCAGTGGGGGTGCTTCTGGCATCTAGTGGGTAGAGGTGAGGGATGCTGCTAAATGTCCTACGGTGCACAGGACAGATCTCCAATTAGCCCAAAATGTCAGTAGCCCAAAATATCAGTAGTGCAGAGATTGAGAAACTCTGAGCATGTTAATGGTTCATGGAATTTCACTTTTTTGTTTGCTAAACTTTTGTTTTCTTGTTTGTCCTTTACTTTCACAAAGTGAAATACTGAGTTATGAGAATATACTTATCACTTCAGACCCTTTGTTTTAGATTTTAATTGAGGCAAGAGGGAGGATGTTCTTTTATTCAGTCTCAAGTGTAGGATTCACTTTATGTTCTCAGAAGTAAATTTGGAACAAAGAACTTTTTACCTTGATGAAGGTAATAGCATGATATTCTCAAGATTGAGCCTGAGGCTAGTATTTTCTTCACTTGGGACTTTGTACTACATTTCAAAATGAATTTTGAGTAATACAGAGGAGATAGTAGTTCTCTTTGTTAAGTTGTGACTTTAGAAAGTCCTCAGATATTCTGAATTAACTCTTAATCCTAAAATTTGGCTTATACATGCTATTTTACGTTTTCTTTTTCTTTTTTTCTTTTTTTGAGACAGAGCCTCAAGCTGTCACCCTGGATAGAGTGCTGTGGCATCACAGCTCACAGCAACCTGCAATTCCTGGGCTCAAGCGAGTCTCCTGCCTCCGCCTCCCAAGTAGCTGGGACTACAGGTGCCCACCACAACGCCCGGCCATTTTTTGGTTGCAGCCGTCATTGTTGTTTGGCGGGCCCAGGCTGGATTCGAACCTGCCAGCTCCGGTGTATGTGGCTGGCGCCTTATCCCATTAAGCCACAGGCACCAAGCCAGTTCACTTCTTTTTTAATACTGAATAGTGCTCCATTTTCTGGATGTACCACAGTTTGTTTACCCATTTACCTAATGAAGGATATCTTGGTTGTTTCCAAGTTTGGGCAATTGTGAATAAAGCTGCTAGAAGTATCTGTGTGCAGATTTTTTGTGTGGACATAAGTTTTTGACTCCATTAGGTAAATACCAAGAAATGAGATTGCTGGGTCATATAGTAAGAGTATGTTTGTTTTGCAAGAAGTTGCCAAACTATTTTCCAAAGTGTCTGTAGCATTTTGTATTCACACCAGCAATGGTAAGTGTTCCCGTTTTTCCACATCCTTGCCAGCATTTGGTGTTGTTGGTGTCCTGCATTTTGACTAGCCTATGAGGTGTGTACTGGTATCTTGTTTTAGTTTATATTTCCCTGGTAACATATGATGCAGAGCATCTTTTTAAATGCTTATTTGCCATCTTATATCTTCTTCAATAAGGTATCTGTTAAAGTCTTTGGCCCATGTTTTAATCCAGTTTTTTCATTATTGTGGAGTTGTAAGAGTTCCTTGTGTATTTTATATAACAGTCCTTTATTATATATGACTTCTGCAAATATTTCCTCCAAGTCTGTGGCTTCTCTTTTCTTTCTCTAGACAATGTCTTTCACAGAAGCAGAAATTTTTAATTTCAATGAAGTTCAGCTTATTATTCTTTCTTTCATGGAGAGTACCTTTACTGTTACATCTAAAAAGTCATCAGCAAACCCTAGGTCATCTAGATTTTTTCCTATGTTATCTTCTTGGTGTTTTATAGTGTTGCTTTTTACAATTAGGTCTGTAATCCATTTTGAGTTAATTTTTGTGGAGGGTGCAAATGTCTGTGTCTGCATTCATTTTTTGCATGTGAATGTCCAGTTGTTCCATTTGTGGATTTGTTATTATCTGCCTTTGCTCCTTTGTCAGACATCAGTTTACTGTATTTATGTGGCTCTATTTCTGAGTTCTCTGTTCTGTTCCATGGATCTATTTGTCTATTCTTTCACCAGTACCACATTGTTGATTCCTGTTTTATAGTACATATACGTATAATTTTATAGTAAGTCTTGAAGCTGGGTAGTGTCAGGACATTTGTTCTCTATTGGGCCATCTTTTTTTTTTTTTTTTTTAAAGCCTATCTCAGGCGTGGACTTTATTTTTTTTACTTTTTGGCCAGGACTGGGTTTGAACCTGCCACCTCTGGTATATGGGGCCAGCGCCCTACTCCTTGAGCCATAGGCGCTGCCCATATTGGGCCATCTTTTTAACTGAGAACAGGATGCTCAGGAGAGGTCAGCCCAGGTTCTCAGCAGGACTTAGCTCATCCAGACCACGTGCTGATGAGGGTCTCCACACCTGCTCTCTGAGGACATGCACAACACTCACAGAAGTTTCCAGCTTTCCCTGAGAGCTAGAGGGTGGCCATGGTAAGTTTAGGAGCAGAAGGTATAGGGCAGCCCTGCCCACTGACTGTATTTCTGCTCTGTATCCAGTGTCTGGCCTACCCCTCAGCCCTGCTGGGTGCCCAACTATGCTCAGCCCCATGTTTCCTGAGGCTTCTTTATGACCTTACTGACAACCTCCCAGGAAGGGACCTCATCAATCCAGAGAAGCAGAAGCCAGACCATGACCTGGAGACTGACCCTCTCACCTCCTCCTGGAGCCTCCGTCCAGTGGGGCAGTGCCACCTTCTCCTTACAGCTAGTGTGTGCTCACCCTCTGCTTTTGAAACTAGGCAAGATCTTACACATCATGAGTTGTTCTGAAAAAAAAAAAAAAAGGAGAAGAAGAAACTAGGCAGGACATTGTTCAGGGATAGACACAGGTAGAACCATGAGAAAAACCAAGGGCATAGTCAGCACAAAGGACAGGTGGTTGTCACATAGAGGTTAGGGGGTAAGAAATGGGGTTGACTAGAGGAAGTGCACAGGATGTTTTAATGTACTGGTAGTGGTCTTTTCATTAGCTTGGGCAGTAGTAGTTCACAGATGTTCACATAGTTATTATTATTTAAGTTGTAGGTATGCCTATAGACTCTTTGTGTTTAATTTATGAGAGAAAAATGATCAAGAGAACATCTCTCAATGACAGTCTCTCAGCAAGGACTCTGCTCTATTCTGGATAACCTTGACAGGCTGCTCAGGAGTGAAGGAGAGAGTACTGTACTCTCCTTGCCCAGGACTCAGTTTCCCAGGTTGCAGCCAGTGGGGAGAAGTTCCTGGAAGCAAGGAAGCATTGAGGGTGGGGAGGCTGAGACAAGACCCCTTCGCTGTGGTTTGGGAGAGCAACTGGGCAGAACCTCTCCTCTAGATGTGTGTCTCCAGGAAATTATCAAGAACATGGATCAAGAGCAGCAAAGAGGTGCCTTTTCCCTCTTTGGAGAGCTCTATTTTTAGTTACCAATCTGCTATGGGTCTTGTACATCAACTTGCACCCGACAGATTGTCTGTGAGCCAGGACCTGAGCTCTCAGAAATAAGAGCTTCCTGAGAAGCAGAAACAGCAGGATCTGTCAGCAGGAGTTGAGAGCCATATGGAGCCCTGAAATAACTCAGGCCGCTCTTCATCCTCCCCTCACAGCTAAGCCTCTTGACCACAAGGGCAAGGCCGGATACATTCATAGCCTGCACAGGCACAGCTTCTGAGCTCAGGCCTGGGGAAGTCCCGACACCCCCGCAGCATCCCCTCAGACACCAGAGGACAAGAAGGAGCCTTTCATGAGATCAAACTAGAGTGAGGTGAGTGTCCCAGCTCTGGGCTTTCCAGAGAGAGAAAAGAGTAGGACCACATAGTTTGGGAGGCCCTAGAAAAGATGCTGGCACTACTCAGAGCAGCCAGGGATGAGCTGGCATGATCTGGGCCCATACGGGGGGAATGAGGCTTCCCTTCTTGAGGTTCACATGCAAGGTAGATAAGGCCTGGGCTGGAAACTGAGGCCTCAGTTTCCATCAGCTGGATGCAGTTTCCATCAGCTGCATCCATCAAGGGCTGCTAAATGATCTTTCTGCCTCCTGGAGGCCAGGGCATGTTTGGGCTTCCAGTGTTCAGATTGTCCACTTTTAGCTTCCAGCCCCTGATCTCAGCTGCCCTGCTAAACTTTCAGGCCATGTCTGCCTTCTGCTCAGCCTTTACCAGTTATGCCTCACAGAGCCAGGGCCGGGAGCTGGGCATGGAGTCAGGAGCCCAGGGATCCAGGGAAAGTCCACTAGTCACCATCTGGTTTATCCCACTTTACCCCTAAGACTGAGGTACACTCGTCTGTGAAGTAAACAGTCATTCCTATATGGTCATATAAAGAATTTAGTGACACTGACATATGAGAACATAGACATATGAGGCATAATACAGAGTCTGTTTCTTCTTTGAACTAACATCTCTGAAGTTAGATCCTGTCTGGGTGAGGCAGAGCAGGTATTTGATCCAGGATTCTTGGAAACAGCCCTGTGTCCAGCTCCCCATCCCCTAAGGGCACAGACTGGGACTGTCCCTCTTCCTGGAGAAGCAGCAGAAGTAGCCCCAAGCAAAGGTGCCCATTTGACCTTCTCAACAATGCCCTGGGCCAGCTAAGTCTCTAGACACTTTCCCAGGGAATAGGCCTGGCCTGGACCTTGTGAGTAAAGCTTGGAATCAGACCTCTTCTCAGAGCTTCCAGGAGCTCTGCACAGAGACAATTAAAACTGACAGAGACTGAAACATAGGCTCTGTTGAGGCTCCGCTGGGCTGGGCTGTCAGCTCATCTCATGGTATACATGACCCTGATATAGAGATGGAACAATTTAAGATACTTATTCTCACCAGGATTGTTTATGCTAGAAAGTCTGGTCCAATACAATTATGAAAAGAAAAGGTAAAGGAGTTTAGCCTCCAGAAAGGGAAATATGAAATTATCATTAATTGTAGATAGATTTGGGTTCTGCTAACTCCAAGATTATTAGAACTAATAAGATATAAAAATTCATGTACAAAACCTGCAAGTAATAGCTACTTGCAGATAGAAAAGAAGGATATCTGGGAAGATGGTGGAGTAAGAAGCATCAGGATTCTGTCTCTTCACCTAGATAACAATTATACTGGCAGAATTTGTGTGGTGAATAGCCTAAACCTAATAGCTTGAGGTTGCAGTAATGATACCACTGCACTCTACTCAAAACAAGAAAAGAAAAGAAAAAAAGATAAAAACAAATAGAGAATCTTGAAAGCAGAGAGAGAGAAACAAGTCGTCACAATCCCTTTGACAGAAGGGATTCTCTGTCAAATTATCAACAGATGTCTCATCAGAAACCTTAGGGGCCAGAAGGCAGTGGGTCGATATTCAAAGTGATAAAAGTGAAAAAAAATTAAAAAACAAAAACAAAACGACCCCTGTCAACCAAGAATCCTACGAATGGCAAAATTATCCTTCAAAAGTAAGGGAGAGAGTAAGGCTTTCTCAGATAAATAAGAAGAGCTAAAGAAGTTCATTACTGCAAAACCTGCCTGGAAGAAATACCAAAGGAAATTCTTCAGGTCTAAAGAAAAGAACACTAGATAATAACTCAAAGCTGTATGAACAAATAAAGATTTCTGCATATATACATGGGCAATTAATTATAAAAGCCAGTATTATGGTTATGATTTGTAACTCCACTTTCTGTTTTTTACATAATTTAAGAGACTAATGCAATAAGAAAGCAATTATTAGTCTATGCTTTTGAATACCCAGTGCATAAAGATGTGACTATGTGATGTCAATAACAGAAAAAAGGTGAGGATGGAGTTGTATAGGAGCAGAGTTTTTGTATACTATTGAAGTTAAACTGATAAATTCAAATTAGAGTATTATAACTTTATGATGTTAAATGTAATCCCCATGGTAATCACAAAGAAAATAGCTATAGAATATACACAAAAGGAAATGAAAAAGTTTCACTCCAAAAAATTAACTAAACAAAAAAAGAAGACAGTGCTGCAGGAAATTAGGGACAGAAAGATATATAGAAAAAATAGCAAAATGGCAGAAGAAAATCTCTCCTTAACATCTATTATTTAAAACATAAATGGATTAAAATCTCTAATCCAAAGATGAAAATTGGAAGAATAGATTTATTAAAAGATTGAACTATACATTGTCTGCAAGAGACTCACTTTAGATCCAAAAACATAAATAGGTTAAACATGAAAGGATTGAAAAAGATATTCCATGTAAATGGTAACCAAAAGAAAGTGGGAGTAGCTATACTAATAACAGAAAAGAGCCTTTAAGTTAAGAAAGGGTTACCAGACTCTAGAAAAGACATCATATATCACTAAAAGATTTAATACAGCAAGAAGATATAACAGTTATAATCATTTATGTACCTAACAAAAAACCATCAAAATATATGAAGCAAAAGTTGAAGGAAGAAAAAAAGCTCTACAATAATAGTTGGGGACTTCAATACCTCACTCTCAGTAATGGATAGAACAACTAGACAGAAGGTAAGTTAAGGAAATAAAGAACTTAACACAATAAATCAACTAGATCTAACAGATAAATTAAAACATTCTATTTGGCAAACACAACATACACATTATTCTGAAATGCACATGGAACATTCTCCAGGATAGATCATAGGTTCAGCCACAAATCAAGTCTCAGCAGATTTTAAAAAATAGATATTGGCCAGGCATGGTGGCTCACTCCTATAATCCTAGCATTCTTAGAGCCGAGGTGAGAGGACTGCTTGAGCTCAGGAGTTCAAGACCAGCCTTATCAGGAGTGAGACTCCATCTCTACTAAAAATAGAAAAATTAGCCAAGTGTTGTGGCAGAACCTATAGCCCCAGCTACTTGAGAGGCTGAGGCAAGAGCATTGTTTAAGCGCAGGAGTTTGAGGTTGTTGTAGTTAGGCTGACATCATGGTACTCTAGCCTGAGGCAACACAGTGAAACTCTGTTTAAAAAAAAGAAAAAGCAAGAAGAATAGTAGTAAAGTACACTCTTTCCATCATTATATGCTAATCTTAAGACCTATTTCAACAAGTGTCATTGATTATTTTGTCTATTGAAGGTAAACTTTTAATTTTTTTCTTATCAATAATAGAAGGAAAACTGGAAAATTCACAAATTTGTGGAAACTGAACAACACATTCTTAAACAACCAATGAATTGAAAAAGAAATCATAAAGAAATTATAAAATACAGAGAGATAAATAAAAACAAAAACACAGTATATCAAAACTTATGGAACATAGCAAAAGCTGTGCTTAAAGAGAAATGTATAGCTGTAAACACATTTTAAAATAAAAAAGATCTCAAACCAACAACCTAATGTTACAATTTAAGAAACTAGCAAAAGAGTAACAAACTAAACCCAAACCTAGTAGAAGGAAAGAAATTATAAAGCTTAGAGAAGAGATAAATAAAACAGAGAATAAAAAAGAGAAACAAAACATTAAAATTCTTCAAAATGATTAACAAAATTGATAAACCTTTAGATAGATTAACAAAGAAAAAAGAAAACATAAAATATTAAAAGTAGAAATGATAGTGGGAACATCACTACCAATCCTACAGAAATTAAAAGGATTATAAGATTTTTTTACAGTTGTATACCACCATATTCAATAACCTAAATGAAATGGATAAATTCTTAGAAACACAAAACCTACCAAGACTGAATCATGAAGAAATAGAAAATCTAAATAGGTCTATAACTAGTAAACAGATTGAATTAATAATCAAAAACCTCTCAAGCAAAAAAATACAAAATAAAAATCCTAGACCTGATTGCTTCACTGGTGAATTCTACCAAACATTTAAAGAAGATCTAATACCAGAACTTCTCAAACTTTTCCCAAAAATTGAAGAGGAGGGAACAATTCATAACTCATTCTATGAAGCCAACATTATCCTGATACCAAAGCTAGACAGAGACACGAGAAAATAAAACTACCGACTTCATCCCTTGTGAACTCATGAACATTGATGAAAAAGTGTTCAACAAAATACTAGCAAGCCAAATTCAACAGCACACTAAAAGGATTATATACCAGTGGAGTTTATTCCTGGAATTCAAGGATGGTTCAAAATATGAAAAACAATCCATGTAATATACTAGATTAACAGAATGAAGAAAACACATGATTATCTTGAAAATAAATGATGCAGAGAAAGCATTAAACAAAATTTAATATGCTTGCATGATAAAAAGAAACACTAAAAAAAACTAGACCAAAAAGAAGCTACATCAACGTAATAAAGGTTATATGTGAAAAACACAGTTTACATTATATTCAATAGCCGAGGACTGAAAGCTTTTCTTCTAAGATTAAGAATAAGGCAAGGATACCTACTCTCACCATTTCTATTCAATTTAGTACTGGAAGTTCTAGCCAGCGTATTTAGGCAAGAAAAAAAAAGAAATAGAAGGCATCTAAATTGAAAAAGAAAAAGATGATGTGCTTTTATAAGTAGAAAACTCTGAATATTCCACCAAAGAAGTTAAAACTAATTAATAAATTCAGCGAAGTAGCAGGATACAAAATCAGCACACACACACAAAATCAGTTGTGTTCTGTGTGCTAACAATGAATAATCCAAAAAGGAAATTAAGAAAATAATTCAATTTACAAAAACATCAACAACAAAAAAAAAACTTGGAAACTCATACTTAGGAATAAACTTAACCAAGGAGATGAAAGACTTATACACTTAAAATTGCAAAATGTTGCTAAAAGAAATTAGAGAAGAGACAGATAAATGGAAAGCCATCCCATGTCCATGGACTGCAAGACTTAATATTGTTAAGATATCATAGGCGATACCTGTGGCTTGGTGAGTAGGGCGCTGGCCCCATATACTGATGGTGGCGGGTTTGAACCCAGCCCCAGCCAAACTGCAAAAAAAAAAGATATCAGTACTACCCAAAGTTATCTATAGTTTTAATGCAATACCAATCAAATCCAAATGGTTTTCTTTACAAAACAGAAAACTCTATTCTTGGATTCATATGGGATTTCAAAGAATCCCAGATAGCTAAAGCAATCTTAAAAAAGAACAAAGTTAGAGGACTCAAACATCCTGATTTCAAAAATTTGCTACAACGCTATCATATCAAAACAGTGTGTTAATGGCATAAAGACAGACACATAGACCAATGGGACAGAATAAAGAGCCCAGAAATAAGCCTTCACATATATTATCAATGATTTTTTTTACAAGGGTGATAAGATCATTGAATGGGGACAATCTTTCACAACAAATGATCCTGGGGAAACCGCATATTACATGAATCAAGAAGGTGGATTCTTAAAAAAATTAAAATGGATCGAAGACATAAATGTAAGACTAAAACTATACAATATTTAGAGGAAAATATTGAGAGAAATCTTCATGATATGGGATTTGATAGTGATTTCTTAGATCCGACACAGCACTGGCAACAAAATAAAAAATAGACAAATTGGATTTCATCAAAATGAAACACTTATGTGCCTCAAAGGCTTTGATGAACAAAAAGGTAACCAACAGAGTGGGAGCAAATATTTGCAAATCATTTAGCTAATAAAGGGTTAATATCCAGACTATATAAAGAACTCCTAAGACTCAACAACAAGCTCCAAACAACTCAATTAAAAATCAGCAAAAGAGGACTCTGAGAACTAGCTGCCTCATGCTCACTCAGAGGTACCAGCAGCAACTATGCTTGACATCTGAGGCTCAATTATGTGGAGCCTCTCCTCTGATCTTCTAGACCTGGGAACACCACCCTTTCTCTTTTGTTCCTTAAGCCCTAGAGGCAGGTGGTAATTATATCCTATTGTGTAATCAATTCTTTGGATTAAATTTTCTTTGCTTAAAAAAAAAGGCTAGGCTCGGCACCTGTGGCTCAAGTGGCTAAGGTGCCAGCCATGTATACCTGAGCTGGC
>CAUYRH010159876.1:0-20746 GCA_963574655.1 Perodicticus potto
TTTGGGCTCCGATGGGGTCCCTGTTCCAGGAGGCCTTCACCTCTGGGGACAGGCCACCCTCCAGTGGTCACCCTTGCATTCTGGACAGGGGCCAGGTGGCTTGCCCAGCCAGTGGTATTGCTGGGGGCAGTCTTCTCTGGAAGGATTGGTTAGATTCTTAAATCTGTGGATTAGATTCTTTCATCAGTTTTTAAAAATCCTTAACCATTATTAATGCATATGTTTTAGAGCTCTCAGTCTTAACCTCTTATTTCTTCCCTTTAATTGCTAGCTCTGCTAACTTAATTCTCTAATACCTTTTTAGCTGTGTCTAATCACACCTTACACAGTGAATTTTTATTTGGGGTCCTTGATGTTTTTATTTTGGGAAATTCTAGTTTTTCCTTGATCTTTAAATAATTTTCTATAAATTATCATTGCTTCTGCATTTTTAAGCTTAGTAAATGTGGCTATATCATCATCTGTGCATAATGATGCAAAGCATTTTTTGTATCTGTTCCTCCTTGTTTTATTTGTGGTGCATGCTTTCCCTGTGTCTTTATCTTGAGCTTCTTATTTTGCTTTAAAATCATCATAAAACTACCTGTGGACCTACTAAGGGTCAGAGATGACCATAGTTTGCATCTTCAAGTGGCCTATGGCCTCTAGTAGTTCCTCCTTCACCTTCAAAAATTGATTTTCTTGGGGGGAACCATCCAAGTAATACAATTTTGAGTTGTACTTCAGCTTGATGTCTGACTTAAATGTGCAGCATCCCAGAAAAGGGTACATTAGCTTTATTCTTTCACCTTGGTCTATCAAGTGCCAAGGTAATTTATTTTGCATTCTGTTATAATTTTGCAGGAGGAAGGTGGTAGTTGACTGCTATTTTATTTTGCATTCTGTTATGAATTTGCAGTGGGGAGGTGGTAGTTGACTGCTGTTTTTGCCTATGGAGTCCCAGCTTTATATAACAAATGGACTTAACCTTCTCTATCTTGGGCTAACTACCTTATGGTTTAAGCATATACTCTTTAGTAAAAGTATTAAACGTTTATTTAGTATTCTGTCTACCTGTAACTTTACATCTTCACTTACATTTCTCTAATAGTTCTTTTACTAACATAGGGCACTTTCCCACTTGAAAAGTTTGTAATTCTGTAATTCACTATGAACCCTACTATAAACCTCTACCTTTATAAGGCATAGAAACTTGGGCTATAAGAGTCAAAGAGGACTTTACAGTTCTTTTATTAGAATGACCATTTCATATTTTTAAAGTTTTGATGTTTCAGGCATGCAAGCCTTATTTCTCCACATAGGTCATAAAGTAACTCAAAGGTAGAAAGATTTTCTCTTATATCCCTGTTCTCATCTGTAGATTGCTTGGTGCCTAGAATAGACATGTTTTGATTTATTAAAATTTGGCAGTCTTATTTTTGTAAAGATGTATTTCCATTCCTTGAGTATCTGAAAACATCAGAATAAATTTCAAAAGCCCTAAATATGACACAATTAGCTTTTAGGAAGTTTGCTTTAATTATCAAAAATGAAAAGGTAACTTGACATTTACTTTAATCAGAGAAAATGGTACTCTTTTAAAGTTGGTTGTAAATTTTTCTCTAACATTTAGAAAGGACTCGTCTGAATATTTCATGACTTCTGCTGCGTAAGTGAAGGTTATATGTATCTTTATGGTTCTCTCCTCCACATATCTCACTCTGATCCTGTACCATAACAACATAACCCCAATCACACTCACACACATTCACAAAAAGCACAAAACTAGGCTATTTGCTACTTAAAATCAAGAAAAGAATCTTATCTGGATCAAATTTGTTTCAGGGAAAATCAAAATTTCTAAAATCTGAAAATGTAAATGATAGACAGCATAGGTAAGCAGACTAGAGTTTAGAGACTAAAAATTTTAATGCTAGTTTTTGTGTCCCCTAATGTTACTAGATGAAGAGTGTCTGGCCACCTGTCACTGTCAGCCCATATGCAGAAATGGGGATTAAGTCCACTAATCTTTGTTATTAGCAGGCCGGCAACTCTGGAGAAGAGTAAGAGTAGCCTCTCCAAGACTGGTCTGTGCTTCCATTTTCAAAACCATATTCTAATACATAAAAGTTAATAAACAATAATTGACATAACCCATGACTTACACAACAACACTCCAATTCAAAAGTTAATGCCATAAATCAATCACCCTAAACTATTCAAATATACACCTTCAGGTTAAAGCTGAATGTACAAAACAACAAGAATGGGAGACATGAGGTAAAAGTCACGTAGGACCTGAACCGACCAGACCAGCTGTGTCATGTTGACCCTCGTCTGAATGACTCCATCTTATTCTCACCACATGCGCTCTCATCAAGATAAATGACTATTCTGCCTCTAGTAGCAGGGAGTTGAAATACCATGATGTGTTTCAGGAAGACTGAATAAAAATTGGAAAGTACTTCACCTTTGCAAGTATAAATACGCAAACATAGAGATCATCTGAAGAGACCTTGTAGTACACATTTCAGGATAGGCCCTAATATTTTTCTTCCCAATTTATGAATTTTGTCTCCTAGCTAAATAAATTAATATTAAAATTTCCACTGGATAAATGGTCAACTTTGGAAGAAGAGTCTTGCTATAGAGAATATTTTTGGAAATTACCAGTTTGAATTGTGTTGACTTTCAAGAGTTGGGAGAAAAGCCTGACCTTTGAAGAGCTAGAACTTATCCTAACAAAACATTTAGAGGGACACACCATGGAGTTCAGTAAAAATCAATGCCAAACTCTATTGCAGTTCTCTTTTTTCCCCAGGGGCAACCTATTTCTAAATGTGAGAGAAGGATAACATGTTCCAGTTACCCAATTATTAAACTATTTTGAATGATCAAGAAACACTTCAAATTTTTTTTACCCTTTGCTTTAGAGTGTTTTAATCCACATAGAGTACCAATGATCCTTACTGCTTTATAACAGACTCAGAGGATGAATCATCTCAGCTTATTGGCAACTGAGAGTTGCTGGTAAATTTAGTGCCTAAAAGAAGATTCTATTTCGTGAGAAGTAAAAGACGTCAGCTAAATCCATTTAAAATAAAGTTTGATTAGATTTAAATTAACTTTTGTGTTCTAATAGTCACTTTTTAGTTAAATGTTTTATTTTTCTGTGTCCAAAAACAGTAATGATAATAAAATATATCTTAAAATTCCATAGCCACAATAACCATCTGACCTTCATATAATGAATGAATGATCAAAATAATTCATAAAATACTATTCTAAATGAAAATATAAAACTTGTATGTGTGTTAGTGTTTCCTTTCTTTATTTCCTTTTATTTTTTTTAATTTTTCATCCAGATAAGTACAATAACCTAGGTGTCTGTCTTCAATATGAATTCAATAAATCAAATGTGTTTAGGCTTGTACAAATCTTTGGGAGGGACATTTAGGCAAATACTGTCTGTGAGGGACTCCAAGTTTAATACAGAGAAGGGATATATGTATAATGATTATCACATATGTAAGACCATGAAAATGACTGCAAAAAGGTTCTGTAAACATTTTGAGAATTTAAGGATGATAGCTTACTTCTAGGTTTCTCATAAAGGTTTCAAACATTAAAAAAAATAGAGAGAGATTAGATTGTTCTGTAAATAGAAAAAGGAACCCGAAAAAAATCACAGAACTGGACAAATGTAGTTTGTAAAGGCCAAACATATCCTCTAGTTTTGGGTGGAGAGTGATGGCCAGTGAAAAATGGTGGAATATTAAGTCAGAAAGGGAAATCTTTCATTACTCTGATAAATTGATGAATGCTATTTCATTCCTGTACTTCAAATTCCACTTCTTCTTCCTCCTCCCCTCCTCTACCTCCTCCTTCTCCTTCTTCTTCCTCTTCTTTTTCCTCTTCTTTTTTGACCATGGCTTTACTGTAGTATCAATAACACAGTATTTTCTGTACAGGTACTCTACCATCGTCTAGTAATGACCATTCAGAATTATTTTTAGCTTTTTTATTCATTTATATTTCCAATTAATATGAGAGAATATATACAATTGTGCCACATTGCTTGCATTTGTAAAGCAATGTCTAAATTGTAGCTATGTCCCTCGCACAGGAAGTGTGCCATACACCCTCACACCGTTCCTGCTGGGAAGGAACCTGCTCTCTCCTCCCCCACCTTCTTGGATTCAATTCAGTTTTTCTTTCATGTGAGAACCATAGTTGTTAAACAGTCACCCATGTGGGCAGGAGCATCAGGGATGCTTTGTTTTCACCTGCCTGGACTCCCTTCCATTGGATTGTGACTTAAAAAATAAAGTCTGTGAACTTCAACTCATTAGATACAAATCATAGTAGACTTGCTCTTTCTTTTTAAGGCTAGTCTTGATGGAAATACAATTCATTATTTTTGATATCTCAGTTTTCAAGACTTTCTTCAGCAATAGAAAGGAAGCACTTATTTTAGTATCAACCAAAATATGAAATAAAAATGGAGAATATTGTAGAGCTCAGAAATCTCCCAGGTGAAGACCACTGGAAAGTGAAAGAATCCATGAATATCTGTTGTAAGTTTCAGGTTAGACATTGGCAACAAAGAGGAGAATATTTATAATTGATTTTCTCAGGCAAATTATTCAGGGAAATCCCGTTCCTGAGATACAATCATGTGAAAACTGGCCTGCTTTTAGTTTTCAACATCCTGAGGCAGCCAGGTGTCTCAGTATCCTTATTTCCTCCGTGTGAAAGTGTGTAGTGTGAGACTGCATGACAAAGCACAAGGAGGTGAGAAACTTACCAGTAAGTAATTGTTGACAACTAACTTCACACTTTCATTGTGGGAATAAAGGAAAGAATGTTGGACTTGGAATGAAGGAAAAAATAGGCATAAATGTCAACCTAAGTTTAAGCCATGTGAATTTGAAAACCTCTTAAAAACTACCATATTTGTATGGTTGTGATGTGGGCAACTTTCAGAAGGATCATGCTACAGTTTCTTCATATGTAATTTTTTTTTATTTAAATCATAGCTGTGTATATTAATGCAATCATGGGGTACAATGTGCTGGTTTTATATACCATTTGAAATATTTTCATCAAACTGGTTAACATAGCCTTCATTGCATTTTCTTAGTTATTGTGTTCAGATATTTATACTCCACACTTAGTAAATTTAACATGTACCCTTGTAAAATGCACCCACATCTTTCACCATTAACTAAGATAGATTAAAGATTTAAACTTAAGACATGAAACTATAAAAATACTAGAAGAAAGTGCAGGGAAAACATTTAAAGAAATCAGCCTGGGAGAATATTTTATGAGGAAGATCCCTGGGCAATTGGAGGAATACCAAAAATACATTTCCTGGGATCTGATCAAACTAAAAAGCTTCTGCACAGCCAAAAACACAGTAAGTAAAGTAAGCAGCAAGCTCTCAGAATGGGAGAAGATATTTGTAGGTTATGTCTCCAACAAAGATTTAATAACCAGGATCCACACAGAACTCAAACATATTAGCAAGAAAAGAACAAGTGATCCCATCTCAGGTTGGGCAAGGGACTTGAAGAGAAACTTCTCTGAAGAAAACAGGTACATGGCCTACAGACACATGAAAAAATGTTCATCATCCTTAATCATCAGAGAAATGCAAATCAAAACCACTTTGAGATATCATCTAACTCCAGTAAGATTAGCCCACATCACAAAACCCCAAAACCAGAGATGTTGACGTGGATGTGGAGAAAAGGAAACACTTCTACACTGCTGGTGGGAATGCAAACAAATACGTTCCTTTTGGAAAGATGTTTGGAGATCACTTAGGGATCTAAAAATAGACCTGCCATATGTAAAATTTGAATAATAATTGTCAATGGAAAAGAAACCATACTCTGTAAAATAATGTAAGGAGGTTTATTCTGAGGCAAATTTGAGGACTGTGACCCAGAGCCATACCAAATAAGCCCTGAGCAGGTGGACTAGAGGTGATGGGGTTACAGTTTTGTTTTATGCATTTTAGGGAGACAGGTATTACATAGGAGGTCATAAACCAATATTCGGAAAACATACATTGGTTTGGCACCAAAAGGTAGGACATCTGGAACAGGAGCTTACAGGTTATAGGTGCATTTAAAGATTCTTTAGCAGACAATTGGCTTAAAGAGTTAGGTTCTGCCTAAAAGACCAGGAGGCAGTGAAAAGGAATGCTAAAGATAAAGGATCTGTTAATTAGAGACAAAGTACGGGACAGACCCAGGTTTGTTATGAATATAGAGGATCTGCAGGTAGGTCTGGAATAGTCTTAGGCCCACTAGTGAGTCACAAAGGACGTGTCTAAGAAGGGGAAGGAGCATGGTGAGGCCTGTCTGATCTCCTTTCTCATGGCAAGTAACTCAATTTTAGGGCCTCTTGGCTAAGAGGAGGTCCAGCCAGTCAGTCACTGAAGGGGGAGACTTAAGTATTTATTTTAGTTTACATAATGGTATCTACCTCTAGGGTTATTATGAGAATTACACTAATTAGAAGCTGTATAGTGTGTAGAGCAGTACTAGATATACAATAAACTCCATTTAAGTATCAGTTATACTAATTAATTAATTAATTATCAATCTAGGTGCATATACAACAGGTAAGTGTTCAGTGGCTCTAATAACCAGATAAACAATTTTCAAAATACACGTGATACAGGGTTCTCCAGTCATGGCTGAACAGGGACCTCCCCCCCATTTCTGAGGCCTAGATGAGCAAAAAATATCAGTTTCATTACAGACCCTATCTCTATGGGCCCTTCATAGGCCAAATTCTCTGGACAAACACATTCATAAAAAGCAGCCAGACCATTACCGCTATCTCGTCTGGGCTGCCTCTCTCAGAACACACCCTACTGCTTCTCCTGGAATAGAGAAGCAGACTCAGGCAGGACCATATTCCTCTGCACTGCAGCAGTTGCCAAAGCCCCAAACGATTGTGACATATTCCAGACATACATTCCATCTCCTCCAAACTCCTGTCTGCAAGATAGAAAAACAGTATATAAACCCGCAAATAAAAGGCCCACATTGGGTTCCTCACTTCATCACCTGCAGAGGTTTCTTTATCTCTATTTTTCTATCAATAAACTCTTCCCTTTCACTTGCTCATATGATCTGTTGAATCATTCTTGAACCTTGAAACTAAGGACTTGGCAGAGAGAGAAATTCTGGCTACACAGGTTAGGCTACTTAGATGAGAAATGCCTGGGATATTTTTGTCAAATGCAGATTTCCAGGAATGCCCCAAGACCAACTGAGTCAAGATTCCTTAAAGCTGGAGCCTTAGGAATTTTTATTTTATTATCCAGGTAGTTCTTATTCTCAAAGTTCTGGATCAATTGAGATAGAATCTATTTTAAACTTTCATGTTCTCGTAAGATTCATTTTTTTCCTACTGAAAATGTGTTTTGATTATCAGTTGATTAACTTGAAAAATATTTAAAATGTGCAGATTATATGCCAAGCACTATTCCAAACACTTCAGATATTTTGATTTATCCCTTCATTTGTTCAACCACACAGTTATGCTTTCAAGCACTAAATAAACAAGTTATATAAGAAATGATAGCATATTTGAGGGCCAAGTATACGTGTATTAGGGGCAGGAAAAAATATGAGGCAAATTTGAGCTTAAGAATAAAGGTAGCTGGTGGCCTATAGCTCAGTGGGTAGGGCCTCAGCCACATACTCCCAGACTGGTGAGTTTGAACTCGGCCCAGGCCAACTAAACAACAATGACAACTGCAACAAAAAAATAGCTGGGCATTGTGGTGGGTGCCTGTAGTCCCACCTACTTGGGAGGCTGAGGCAAGAAAATCGTTTAAGCCCAAGAGTTTGGGTTTATTGTGATCTGTGATGCCACAGCTCTCTACCACGGGAACCATAGTGGAATTCCATCTCAAAAAAAAAAGAGTACAGGTAATGTCAAGAGGAATGATACAATGGTGTCCAGGTAAACAAGTCTTCAAAAAATAAAAGTTGTGATTTGCAGTGTTTTCCAGTTTCTTCCAACTTCCATGATATGAATACCCCCAAGCAAAGCCTGTTTCAGCTACCAAAATTTTGTCAATTAACTGGTGAAAGTCCTATACATTTATTAATTGTCTCTCACTAATTGGTCTCTGGTTTAATAAAATGTTCCTTCATGAACACACATGTTCCATTGTATAAATTAAGAACAAGGACAACTATTGCAGGAGATAGCATAATAAAATGCTAGGAGGGTGTAGAAGAGAAAGCTTTTACTTGCCATTGAGGTATTCACAGGATAAGACAGATGGGAAGCCCAGGATATGTCCCTGTGCCTCCTTTGCAGCTTATTTTTCCCTCTTCCTTTTAAGTTTTTCATTTTTTTCATTTCTTTCTTTTTTCATTAACTTTTTAGCCTTCAGTTTTTGTTTTTTGTTTGTTTCCATCTCCCAGAGGTGACCCCACTGAGATCAATGACTACTGGAGTACGTGTTAAGGCAAGCTGGGAGTGTATCCGACGGGCCTTCAATAACCAAGGTGATTTACTAACTTTTCATTTGAAAGTTTCACTGTAAATTGCTTCCAAGTACAGCAACCAGTATACACTGAAACAAACTCTCCCTGAAATCAAGCATTTCTGGGCTGTTATACGATGCTTTCTTCCATGCTAAAATGTTAAGAAAAGAGCTACCATTCTGGCCAGTTCATACAAAATGGGTTTCCCTGAATTCTCATCGCATCACCAAAACAAAATACTAGGTATCGGACGGTGTTCTCAGAACTACTCGAATCTCTTCATAAGAGTTCAGAACATACTGCTCTTTGTTTCCCTTTTTGCAATACCTTGTTAATAATATGTATCTGTTCTAACGTATTCGGTACCTGTAAATAAAGCAAAATATGTATTTCCTTTGATCTTTTAGTACTGAAAAAATAGTTTCCTTTGCTCCTCTTCTATCCTACCCTGTTCTTAACAAAACAGTGTATGGGCTAAAATCAATACTTTTAGTACTGAAGGCTGATCCCCAATTAGAATGTTTTTCATTTAAAATCTAGCAAATAAATGGGAGGAGAAAATGCAAGAAATACTAGTTCTAAAATCTGTCATTTTAAAGCATTAACCATGCAGTAAATTTTAAATCAGTTTTCTGGGCAAATTCTCTTCACATTTTCATAACAAATATTTTGTGTAAGGGTTTGAATAACTTCCAGCCCATCTGTCTCTACTTTATTGTTATCAACCATGATTCTCTATAAAATTCATTATAAGCTTGACTGTCTATCTGAAAGGAGCACATTTTTTTTTTTTTTTTGGCTGGGGCTGGGTTTGAACCCGCCACCTCTGGCATATGGGGCCGGCGTCTTACTCCTTTGAGCCACAGGCACTGCCCCCTCAAAGGAGCACATTTAATGTAAATACCATATAATATATAATACATAATATGTATGTGTGACTTGAATTGTCCTGGTAGTTAAGTAAAAGTGACTTAATGTTTCATTTATTGACACCAGCAACAACATGATTTGTTTTATTTTCTTACAATTTTTGTTAGGTATTTGAAGAACTATTGAAACTTAGACTATTTCAGAAAATAGCTCCTATTTTTGTTTGATTAGATGAGTAATATTGACCCTTCTAGCCTGATACCTAGATTCTTATAATCTTGGTAAGAAACCCCAGTTTATATAACTAGTATGGGGCACCTCTCAAGATTCAATAGAATAGCTGAAATGAAGACAGTGAAGTAAAAATTTCATCATTTCTCCCTACTTAATCTGGGTCTTTCGCCATTTTTCCTGCCCTTTCTCTTGTTTAAACTTCATTTGCTTATCATCAATGATTGCAATTACTTCCTACGTAGAATGAGTCTCTGCCTTCAAATTCTTCTCTCCCTCGCCCACACAATATCCCCCGGCTAGGATAATCATCCTGAAACACAGCCTTTGGTAATATTTTTCCAGGTAAAAATGGCTTCATACTCTTTCATTTGCCAATGGAACAAGGTTCCATCCCTCTGACCTGATTTTAACATTACTGCTTTAATGCAAATAGACCAGACCACTTACAATTTTGTAAACATCTCTTTTGCTCAAGTGTTTTCATGCATTCCTTAATTAGAAATGCTTGCTGTTTGTTTCTCTTATCTCCTCAACCCCTCCATTTTTATATGGTGAAACACTGCCCAATTATCAAGTGATTATTCAAGTACCACTTCACTGAGCCCTTTTAAAGATGCTACGCTTTCCCATTCCTTATAACCTAAGTTTGTGTGTGTGTGTGTATATATATATACATATATATATATAAATTTTTTTTAACTTATAGTACATGAATTTTTGTCTCGTACTATGTGGAGTGTTTTATGTTGAGGTGGTTTGCTCTGTAGACTATGAAACTCTGGAGGACACAAGTGTCTTTTTTTTTCTTTTTTTGAGACAGACTGTCCCTTTATCACCTTCAGTAGAGTGTTATGGCATCACAGCTCACAGCAACCTCAAAATTTGGGCTCAAGTGATCCTCTTCCATCAGCCTCCCAGGTAGTTGGGACTATATATATTAGTATATATAAAATAACTACCCTTAAAAAGTCTAAAAGACTACCAGAATTGATAAATAAATTCAGTAAAGTCTCAGGTTAACAATTAATGTACGCAAATCAGTAAAATTTCCATATACTAATAGCAGTCAAGCTGAGAGTCAAATCAAGAATTCAATACCACCTATAATAGCTGCAGAGCAAATAAAATATCTAGGAATATACATACCCCAAGAGGAGAAAGAACTCTAAAAGGAGAACTACAAAACACTGATGAGAGAAATCACACAGGGCACATGCAAATGGGAAAATATCTAATCCTCATAAATTGAAAACATCAACATTGTTAAAATTCCCATACTGCCCAAAGTGATTTACAGATTCAATGCAATTCCCATTGAAATACCAATGTCATTTTTCACAGATCTAGAGAAAAAAAAATCCTAAATTTTACATGGAATAAAAAAGAGCTTAAATAACCAAAGCACTACTAGCAAAAAGAACAAATTTGGAGGAATCACATTCCCTGACTTCAAATTATACTATAAGGCTATATAGTAACCAAAACGGCATGGTACTGGTATAGAGGTAGACAAGGAGACCAGTGGAGCAAAACAGAGAATCCAGAAATAAAGCTGCAACAACCAATTGATTTTCAGCAAAGCAGTCAAAAACATACCCTGGGGAAAGGACACCCCACTCAACAAATAGCACTGGGAATATGGGATAGCAAATATGCAGAAGTCCTATCCCTACCTCTCAAAAACAAACTCAAGATAGATTAAGGGCTTAAATGTAAGACCTGAAACCATAAAAATTCTAGAAGAGACTATTGGGAAAACTATTCTGCATGTTAGTTTAGCCAAAGAATTAATGACCAAGACTTCAAGAGGAAATACAGCAACAAGAAAAATAAATAAATGGGATTAGGTTAAACGAAGGAAATAATAGCAAAGGAAATAATAACAGTAAATAAACAACCTAAGGAATGGGATAAAATATTTGCAGTCTATACATTTAGCAAAGAACTAATATCTAAAATCTATAAAGAACTCAAACAAATCAGCAAGAAAACATAGCCCCATCATAAAATGAGAAGAAGGCATGAGCAGATTTTTTTTCAGAGGAAGATAGACAAATGGCTAGCAAACATGAAAAAATGTTCCAGATCACTAACCATCAGGAAAATGCAAATTAAAACCACAATAAGATACCACCCAACCCCTGTCAGAATGGCCATTACTAAAAAAATCAAAAAGCAACAGATGTTGGCAAGGATGAGGTAAAAGGAAACATTTATACACTATTGGTGGGAATGTAAAGTAACACAATCTCTGTGGAAAACAGTATGGAGATTCCTCAAAGAACTAAAAGTAGACCTATCATTTAATACAGCAACTTCACTACTAGGTATACGCCCAAAGGAAAATTTCATCAAAGAGACACCTGTACTCACATGCATATCATAGCACAGATCACAAAACCTAAATCCCCACTGACTGATGAGTGGATAAATAAAGTGTCACACACACACACACACACCATGGAGTACTACTTAGCCATAAAAATAAATAAAATAATGTCTTTGGCCGCAACTTGGGTAGAATTGGAGACTATTATCCTAAGTGAAATATCTCAGTAATGGCAAAACAAATACCACCACTGATCACTTATAAATGGGAGCTCAATTAGGGATACACATAGTCATAAAGTAATGTAGCAGATACTGGAAACTAGGAAGGAGGGAGCGTAAAGGGAGAATAACATCTTACCTATATGGTACAATCATGCTCTCCTGGTGACAGGCACACCGAAAGCTTTGACTTTAGTATGACACAATCCGTCCATGTAATAAAAACATTCATGCCCCTGAATCTATTGAAACAATATACATATATATAATTTTATAGAAATATAAACTCTTAAAACTACCTCATTCTTTTTAAGGGATTTTATATTTTGGATATTACACATACATAATAATTATTCATTTCTTATTCGTAAACACTTTAGGATATTTTTAACCTTTCGCTACTACAAAAATGCTTCAATATCAAGTCATTTGTATGAATGTACTTACTTATCCAGCTTTTCCCTCATGTCACTGTTACTGGGCTCTCTAGTATAGATATAGAATTTGGAGATCAAAGTTTATGGCATTAAATTTGCTTGATTTAACAGATGACGCCAAAATTCTCTCCAAAAATATTATTTGCATGCTGTCTACAATCTCAAAAAGTGCCTATTACTATGGATTTGAAATATCAATATTTTAAGTATATTAAAGTATGAAGGATAAAAATGGTATATTATTTAATTTTACTTTCTCATGTAATTTTGGATTATTTTCTTTGTACTTACTAATGCATTTTAAAAATTACTACATAGCCTGTGTAAACTTTTCTATTACATTGGCTCTTTGTTTTGTTCCTAATTTTAGCACAATTTGATGAAGTCTTTGCTCTATGTATTATATAGATTTTTTTTTCTTCTGGTTCTCTTTAGTTTTTCAAATTTCAATATTGTATCTTCTACTCTATGTGAGTTTTGTTTTTCCTTTTTCTATAAAGAGAAATATCTCAAAAATTTAGCCTTATGGTTTCTGAGTTTAATATTTTGTTTAAGAATTTTTCCAACCTTGGCAGCATCCTTAGCTCAGTGGGTAAGGGCACCAGCCACATCCACTGAGGCTGGGGGCTTTGAACCCAGCCCTGGCCAGCCAAACAACAATGACAACTGCAACAACAACAAAAAAATAGCTGGGTGTTGTGGCAGGCACCTGTAGTCCCAGCTACTTGGGAGCCTGAGGCAAGAGAATCGCTTAAGCCCAAGAATTTGAGGTTGCTGTGAGCTATGATGCCATAGCACTCTACTGAGGGCGACATAGTTGAGACTCTGTCTAAAAAAAAAAAAAAAAAAAAAAAAAAAGGAGCAGCACCCGTGGCTCAAAGGAGTAGGGTGCCAGCCCCATATGCTGAAGATGGCGGGTTCAAACCCAGCCCTGGCCAAAAGAAAAGTAAAACTGCAACAAAAAAAAAAAAAAAAGAAAAAGAATTTTTCCAACCTCTGAGATTATTAAAATAGTCTACCAAATACCTGAAACAAAAAAATCATCTAACAATTATTTTTCTCTGTGAAACAACTAAATAGGAAAAAGTACAATATACGAAGTAAAATGTGCCATCTTCAAGGATGTTAGCAAGTACCCACCCCTTGTAATTATAAACTGTGATGGATTATTTCCAAGTGCAGTAAATGTGAGATGAATTAAAAAGGGGAAATGAAAAACAAGCATATTCTGCAGACTGCATAGAACACACACTCTGCAGGCCCAAGCAATATGTCATAATTTAAATAGCAGGATCTGGAAAGCACATATGGGTGTAAAAATCCTAAGGGCCACATTCTATTAAATACATTAATGATTGACAGATACAAGGAGCTATAAAAATAAACTGCTCAGATAAGCAGTCTTTGCAGAATAGTGGAACTGTGGCAGGGTAGCGGGAAAACAATGGGTTCCAATAGCTTGGCAGCTACTACAGACAGCTCCAAAGAAATACACACTAAGGCTCCAATAGGCAAAAAGGCCGGACAACTGCCGAGGAGACACCTGTGCCTTGGTGTCTCCTTCACTTTACACTTAGGACTAAATGTGGAACCCCCATCTCCTATGCCTAGGTCAATTTCATGTGAATTTCCTAGGCCTCAATTCCATGAATGGACTGTGTCCATTCACTGATACATTCATTCACTTTGCCCCAGTGGAAGGAACTGTGTTCATTTGTTTCCTGGCCAAGTAACCCATACACCTATATATACCCCGAGACTAAAAGCCTAAAGGGGAAGACGGGGAAAGACTCGGGAGAGAAATGGAGAGAGCTTTTCTCTCCCCACTTGAGTTCTCTCTCTCTACCAGGAGCTTTAGTGTTTTCTGTATTCTTTTCTGTAAGTAAATTCTGTCTTACCACAGGAAAAAAAAAAAAAAGAATTTACCAATTTACATACGGACCAAAATAAATGTTTTCTATCTCTATGGCAGACTGATTGTCTTAGGGTAGGTAATAGTGGATTCTTAGTCATATAGTCCTTTAAATCTCAACTCTATCACTGAGTAGCTATGTAACTTAGCAATTTACTTAAGCTTGTGCATCACTACGTATTCAACTATATGTATGTAATATAATAATATTACTAAATATTCTGTAGTTATTGGGAAATTGCGACAAAATAAAATATGTAAATGTGATAATGAGGAAAAAAAAAAGAAATACACACTAAATCACATTTTTAAAAAAACAATTGATGTATAGGTCTTCTAAGAAGAGAAGACTCCTACTTACCTGAACGTGAAAATGATGCAGGGGGTGTCCCAATGAGGGGAGGGAGTTCCTGGACTCAGCAAGTGAGTACCTGGCTTCGTGCAGGAGTGAATTCGAGTGCAAGGCATCTAGCTACCGCAAGTTTATTGAGAGAGACAGACGAATGACCCCACTCACAGAGTAGGGTTGTTGCCCTAGCAATAGAAACATACCTTACGGGGCAATAGTAATGTGTTTATGTGTGCAAACATCCCATTAGGAAATAGCCATATGTCATCAGCATTGTCTTGTGGTCAGGCCATAAAGATTAACTATGAGCTATTGTCACAGAAAGGTAAGTGCGAACAGTTTGTGAGGTTTAATAATTCATCCCTTCTTGGGTGGTCATGGGCTGCTAACTTGGTGACTTCCTTGTTCAAGTGCTCAAGGAGGTCTGGCCTCGGTCAAAATGGCTGAATTCAGGCTCTCTTGATCTTCCTTTTATCAGCTTTATTCCTACATTACTCCTCCCTTAGAGAGGATATTCCCTTAATCTTGAAGGGTTGTTGAAGGATAAAGATCCATCTTCTGGGCGGTGCCTGTGGCTCAAGGAGTAAGGCACCGGTCCCATATACCAGAGGTGGCGGGTTCAAACCTGACCCTGGCCAAACAACTGCAACCAAAAAAAAAAAAAAAAAAATCCATTTTCCATAGCTTCTTCCAGACTGAGAAAGGGTTGTAGTTTCGACTTTCAGGAATAAAAATCTCTAGAAACCCGACCTAAGGGCCCAAAGGGAAAAATACCTCCATTCTGTGTGTTGAGAGGTGGTATGGGTTGAAAGCCTTGAGCCACCATCATCTCGACATGAAACTATTGCATCCTAAAAGAAATAAACTTTACAAGAAGGTTAAACAAAAAGGGAGCAAAGATCAACAAAAGGAGGGATAGCTTCTTGGGGTCCCAAGAGAGGTCAAAATGAGGTGACTGAATCCCATATGTTTGGGAGGGGTTGCTAAGATTGTGTAACCATGGGGCCTGTTTGTAGATTTTTATTATGTCTTCTTCTATTTAACCAGAATTATTAGTATAAGTGCAACGTGTGGTGCTTAGCACAGGGCAAACTCCTCCCTGCTCGGCCAGCAGATGAGAGGAAGGAGGGCATGACTGTGCTACCCCAAATAGTAACCTATCATTTAGTGGTCCTGCATAGAACACCCAGCAGTGTGAAAGATTTTGTCCTTTTGCTAATGTGTTTGAAGTAGTTAGCCAGAGCAATAGAAATCCACAGAATTATGAGCAATAAGAGTATAGTTCTGGGACACACTGGACTGGTTTAGGAGAGACTTGGTTGCAGCTGCCGGGAAGCAGACAAAGTAACCTTAACGAGTAGAATATTGGGAAAGCGCCAACAAACCCCTGAAAGAAGAAGAGTATGTGCCTTCATCTTTGGCTCTCTTTAGAAGGCGAGTTCTTGAACAGGTGTCTGAGGGCTTCATAAGTTCACATGTGTAAGACATGGTGTAATCTGCCAGTGTCTATAGGAGGATAATAAAAGACAGGTGTTCCCAGCTAGTAACTCCTTGCAGTTTGACAGCAGGGGAGGCACTTAGTAACATGCATGGGGCTCTTCCAATTTGGTTAGAGATGGTCCTCAAGATACCCTTCTTTCCATTTTTTCAATAAGACTAGGCCGTCTGGTTGTACCTTCATGGGGGGAGATAACATTTTCATTTTGTATTCCCAGAGGGCTATTTGAACCTGGTGTAAGTTGACAACACGACTTTGGGTCTTATGTGGTTCTTCATTAAATAAGAGGTCTGAGGTTTAGCTAAAGATGTATATTGTAAGCTGTAGTGCACCCACAAAACTTTTTTTTAAAAGAAACAAAATTAAGTGATATTGCTGAAAATGGCAGAGAAGAATGGTCCAAAATTCCATCTCTCCACTAAAGCAATAATTAAGCGGACAAAAGCTGTCAGAATAAACTTTTTTGGATCTCTGGCCTATAATCAAAACTCACAACAATTAGGGGAATACCTTCAAGAGAAGCTGCTGCAATTCTGCAGGACAGTGTTGGGGCAATGAACTCACTGGCCGGCCATCCTCTGTTTATCAGCGTTACGGTGGCCATCAGGACAGGGCCCACACTGCTGACACAGCTCGCTGATTCCACAGAGGCAGTGAGGACCTGGATCTCTGAAAATTATCTCCGTAAGCATTGACCTGTCCGGAGGCTCCCCAAGGAACTGACTTGGAAGCTTGCTTTTGTTCACTCAGAGCTTTCACGGGGATGGGGTGGGCTCCCAGCATGGGTTGTTGAAAGTATTTGAAGAAAGATACACTATATTATTAACAGTTGTAGCCACCTGAGGCAATCGTCAGACAGACCAAAAATTCTGCAAGCAAGAGTCCAGCAAAGGAGATGCACAAGAGAGCAAAGGCTTTTCAAAACTGCCATCAAGGGGGTGACGCCTGTGGCTGAATGGAGTAGGGTGCTGCACCCATATACCAGAGGTGGTGGGTTCAAAAACTGCAAAAAAAAAAAAAAAATTGCTATCAATACCAGGGAATTGAGAGGCAGTATGAGTGCCAGGGGCTGGACACCTGATCAGACAGAACTGAGAAGATCCTCAGTTTTTATTTCCAATTTACCGTTCAGTTTTGTGAAAGCAGAAAGTGCAGCCAAGGGGAGAGTTTCAAGTGGCATTGAAAAGAACAGGAGTCCGACACAGAGCCCATGTACAAAGTCAAAGAGAGGGTCTTCTCCCCTGTGGCGCCAGACATTTGAGGAAATCTCCATCAAATCACTACTTCGACCACTAAGCTCAAAGAACAAAGATATCAGGGCCCCCACACAACAAAAGATAGTCTTTTCAAAGCTGATTTAGAAAAGTCTTTAAAGAAAGGAACGACTGTAACCCACAATACATGGCAACAGTAAATCCATGGAGTTAAACCCTGTGGTTACCAACAAAAAGAGATATGCAAATGAAAATATGCATATGCAAAAATATGGCTCATTCCTAGAAAATGAGAAATTAATTGAAATTGAACCTAAGGAAGCCTAGACATTAGACTTGTTGGACAAAGACTTAAAATAACTATATCAACATACGCAAAGAGCTAAAGGAAACCAGGGCCAAGAAGTAGAGTAAACCAGGATAGTATCATCTTATCAAATAAAGAATATCAATAAAGATAGTTTATAGATAAAGAAATCAGACAGAAATTCGGTGGCTAAACATTATAGTAATGGTAAAGAAAAATTCACAAAATGGGGTTCACGGCATTTTTCAAGAAGACAGAAGAATCTGTTTCTCTTTGTGTTTTTCGAGATGGTTGACTAGAAACACAGCTCATCTGTTCTCCCCAGGAAGAAAAGCTAAATGAATGAGTAAGGCCAAGTGAAATACTGAGGAAAGAGCACCAGAATCCATCAGTGAATCCGTGGAAGAAGTTAGACTGTAAAATAAGCAGGAGGCAAGACTTTGGCAGAGATTGACCCCCTATGAACTTGGAGTCCCACAGAAAGGGAGGGTGGGGGTGTTTCTTTTGGGCCCCCCCCCAGCAGGATGCCAGCCTGTGAACTGTCAAGAGAGCCCCTGTACCCTCAGGAGCCCGAGCTCTGGGAATTTTTTAAGGGGAGAGTACTGGGCCGCCAGCCTGTGCAGGGCCACTTGCCCGCTCCATTCATCTGAGCTCAGGGGACTGGCACCATGCTGGTTGTGAAGCCACTGAGGGCCTCGGTCATGCCTAGGGAGTCACAGACCTTCTGGCTTCACGTCAGTGGATCTCCCACAAACATTCCACAGCACCTGCTCAGACTCTGACATCCAGGAAGATCTGAGACGCTATGGGATTCCAAAGCCTCAGGGCAGGCTGCCCCAGAGGAAGGGAAAGGGCAGCAAGGAGGAGCAAAACAACGTGCCCTTGGGACAAGGCAATCAGAGAGCCCTGGGCATGTAAGCCAGAGCTGTCTGCAGCCTTCTGGAAGGAGAGTGGCTCTGCCCTAGAAGGCAAGCAGCTCCAGTGCCTGGAAAGGGACATGGAGATGGGAAGTTAACCTCTCCCCACTAGCCACTTGGAGATCCAGCCACAACTGCTTTCATGGGGGGTTGGTGTGGGTGTGCTGGGGGACAGCAAGTCCTGGACTTTAGAGCAGCTGTACCTCACGGACAGTGTTCCCAGAGTCCAGGTTTGTATGGAGGGTGCAGCCCACCTTCCCCACACATACACACGGAAAGGTAGCACTTTTGCTGCTGCTCTGCCAAGGGAATGTGAGCCCGTGGGTCACATCTAGACCCCCCTGCAAAACATTCCCCAGCACTCGCTCAGACTGCCTCAGCCACGGGCAGGGGTTGGAGGTGCAGTGGGCCTTGAGGGAACTGTGAAATTCCCAGAGTTTTAACACTGGGGCAAGCTGTCCTTAGCAGACAGGAGAATACAGTATGGCAGGGTGCCCTTGGGGATACAGGAGACCAGAGCAAGCACTCTCCTGCAATGGAGAGATTGCGGCTTGGGAGCTGATGGAGTCTGATCTCCATGCTGAGAACAGTTCTGGGCTCTTCAGGGAAGAAAACCAGTTATTCCCTAGTAGCCAGCGGCACCAGTGCCTGGGAATGGACCTGGTGACTCGAACTTCTCCCTCCTGCCATTTCTGACACAGCCAGGGCTGTTCCTGTGAGGGACTGGTGCAGGTCTGTCAGTGGACCATCATTTCTGAGTGGCTGCACCCCAGTTCAGGGCTTTCCCCCCTACCAAGCCTGGGCTTGCATGGACAGGTGGGGCCCACAGCCCTCACTTTAAGAAGCAGCAGCTTCCTGCGAAGGGCGGCCCCAAAGCTGTGTGTTTCAGGCTGAAAGAAGTTTTGCCCTGAGGCCTTCTGAGCAGAGCCCTGCAGAATAGGTGTTTTTTGGTGTCTCTCAGCTACATTATAACCTAGAGGAAATGAAGTGTCCATCTGTCGAGCCACGAGCCCTGCCACAATGATGAGGTAGGGAGGTGATCATGTGCCCGAGTTCCCAGGCCACTTTGCTGCTGAAGTCCCCTCCTCCATTGCCCAAACCATCTCACCAAAAGCTTCCCCACTACCCTCCTCAGGGATTGCCCTTCAGCTCATCATTAGGGTGGAGGAGGGCATACTCAGTCCAGCTCCATCCAGCTTGGCACCCCGCTCCAGGGCTAAACGAGAAACCCAGGACTTCAGGCTCTCCACAGACCACCCAACACCTGAGCAAACTGAGGCCAAACACTCACCCGGTGGCTCCTGCTGCAGCTGCCTCTTACCCCCACGCGCCACCTCCTGATCTGGTGGTTGAACTGCAACCAGATACATTATCAACTGCAACCAGCATTTGAGAAAGCCAGCAGGACAAAAGCAGTCTGTCACCTGCTTTTGAAACACACACAGAGCGTTGCCCCCAGGGAAATATTAGAATTCAAAGCTAAAAGAAAAAAAACACACACAGAGCGTTGCCCCCAGGAAAATATTAGAGAAACACACACAGAGCGTTGCCCCCAGGAAAATATTAGAATTCAAAGCTAAAAGAAAAAAAACAACAAACATCACAAGTATATCCTTAGAGGGGAAAATAAATAAATAAATACGTCCCAGCCAAATGAAAGTAAATTCAAAAATAAGAAGTGACAGCATTTCCAGATGGGAAGGAAGCACCATAAGAGCTCAGGCAGTATTAGAAAACATACTATTCTGTGCAAGGGTGACCACTGGAGGGTGGCCTGTCCCCAGAGGCGAAGGCCTCCTGGAACAGGGACCCTATCGGAGCCCAAACTGGACTGAGAGTGCCCGGGGCAAATTCTCATGGCTCCAGCTTGTGTCATCACCCCTCAAGAGCCCCAGGTTTGCCTTATAGCGGAGCGCCAGGAGAGAAAATTTCTTTTGGACACTGGAGCAACTTT
>CAUYRH010159879.1:0-35011 GCA_963574655.1 Perodicticus potto
CTCTCTGTTTTTGTGCCAGTACCATGCTGTTTTGATCACTATCGATTTATAGTACAGTCTCAGGTCTGGTAGTGTGATTCCTCCTGCTTTATTTTTATTTCTAAGTAATGTCTAGAATACAGCAGTGTCTCAGCCTACAAAATCAAAACTCATAAATCTGTAGCCTTCATATACCAACAATAGCCAAGCTGAAAAAACAAAGAAGGACTCTATTCCTTTCATAGTAGTGCCAAAGAAGATGAAATATTTGGGAGTTTATCTAATAAAGGACGTGAAAGATCTCTATAAAAAGAACTATGAAACTCTAAGAAAAGAAATAGCTGAACATGTCAACAAATGGAAAAACATATCATGCTCATGGCTGGGAAGAATCAACATTGTTAAAATGTCCATACTACCTAAAACAATATACAATTTTAATGCAATTCCTATTAAAGCTCCATTGTCATATTTTAAAGACTTTGAAAAAATAATACTTCGTTTTATATGGAATCAGAAAAAGCCTCAAATAGCCAAGATTCAGCTGTTCTTGATCTTCCAAAATGCAACATAGGGTTGGAAGTGAAGGGGACACACTATATTATTTATTTATTTGTGTAAAATATTGAAGTTCATATTTGGAAATAATTTTAAACTTACAGAAAAAGAGTGAAAATAGTACCAAAAAGTTCCTGAAAGGATTACATTAAATCCTAAGCTATCTAGATGGTATGGAGACGGCACTAAATCAATAGGGAAAATCTCTATTAGAGTCCAGCCCTCTGGAAAAAAAGCGTCCCTAGATGTTTTTTCACCAGTGTTTGGAAAGGGGAGTCAATTATCACGGAAGAGCAGAAAGCAGCGTTTACTACTTGTGATCTCTGGAATTTCTATGTCTGTGGCTATCCAGCTTCTTCTGATTTCAAAACTTTCTCAACCTGAGATATCTGGGAGTATCTAGAAAAGGTCCCATTGAATGTGAAGGAACGTGCCACACACAAACAAACAGGAGACAACATTTCTCTCTTACTGTACTGTTTTTTTAAACATCTTTCCCAACAGGTGAATTCTGGAATTAGTTTGATACCCAAATATTATACTAGGAAAAATGTATTCAAGGAGCATGTTTGCTAACGAATTTGTGCCATCCAGCCAGCTTTGAGCCAGGAGGGATGAATGAGTCACAGAGGCACAATGTTTCTTTGTTTTTCCGATTATAGGATCTCTTTGAGCTGCAAATTAGGCAGGTCACTTCCTTTCCATTTCACTCTCACTTGCTTAGTGAAACCATTCTGGCTGTTATTCACCATAAACTTTGAACTGAACTAGAGAAAACTAATATTTCTCACATGTGTTTTCCCTTTGCAGGTAAAGGGATACAAAAAGAAAATAAATGGTTGTGATAGCAATTGTTGATGGCAGAGATTATGCTATGAGGAATAGTTTATGATCCAGAGTAGAGAATTTTATATAAGCCAGAGCAGAGAAAATACATGAATTTAAGGAACACATGGTTGATTGTTGGTCTTTGGAACTAGATAAAATTGAATGGAAGCTCCTTAGTAGGCCATAGCTCTCAATTTCTCCTATTCCTCAATTCCTAAGTTACTTTATCCTTAATTATCTTTGACTGGAGATGTTGGGCCATCGGTATCCTATTGTAAGACTGATCTTCCTAAGAGATACTGCGTTTGTCATCTTTCAAACTTCACGTGTGGCTTGAGCCCCTTTTGCCAATGGAAAGGACTAGGCACCACATCTGTCCCAGGCCATAGTTCACAACTTCTCTCATTCACTTTTATAAAAATCATCTCATTCTCTCTTCTAAAACTATCAATGTCAATATTTGGACTCTTGAGAAATTTGAAGTGGTTTTCAACTATGGATGCACATTAACATCACCTGAGAAGGTTTAAAAAGCCCAATGTCCAGGCCATATCCGAAGCCAATTATATCAGAATTTCTTGGGGATAAAAACTAGGTGTCAGTAATTCTTAAAACTCTCAGGTAATACCATCATGTGGCCAAAATTGACACATGCTGTTTAGTGCTCACTTCTTACACTTGAGGGACATGTGGATTACTTGGCAATTTATTCAAATGCACATTCTGATTCAGTTCAAGTCAGTGGGGTCTGAGATCTTGCATTTCTCTGGTGTTCAAAGGTAATGCTGATGCCCTAGTCCATAGATATCATTTAAATATTAATGGTGGGCTGTGCCTATGGCTCCGTGGGTAGGGCACTGGCCCCATATACCATGGGTGGCAGGTTCAAACCCAGTCCCAGCCAAACTGCAACAAAAAAATAGCCAGGCATGTGGCAGGTGCCTGTAGTACCAGCTACTCAGGAGGCTGAGGCAAAAGAATTGCCTAAGCCCAGGAGTTGGAGGTTGCTGTGAGCTGTGTGATGCCATGACACTCCACCAAGGACGATAAAGTGAGACTCTGTCTCTACAATAAAATAAAAATACAAAAAAAATATTAATGGTAAAGTGCTAGTAGCAGGTATGTCAGCCTGTGCCATCCCCAGTTCTCCTGAATGAAGGACAGGGTATTGTTTACCTAAAGGCTAGACTAGGGTATGCTGGTGTGGTCAGGAGTGCAGCAGGGACTCAGCTCCAGCATCCTGGAGCTTCTATGGGATCCCCTAGTTCCCATAAACTTCTAGGATGGAGCTGATGGAGAAAGTGATTTCCTTGACTCCTCATGGGCAGAACAAGGGAGTTAGGGCCAGGTACTGGTAGGAGGACAAGTTGAGGAGGAAGTATTTTAAAGATTTTAGGACAAGAAGACGTGTTTTTAATGTGTTACTGAAGAACAAGCCCTGTTGACATGTGCCAGCCTTTAGGACTTGACGGATTCTTGAAATTGATGGGTCACAGAAGTAGAAACAGCATTTTTTTTGTTTGTTTTTTTCTGAGGGACAAACCAGAAGGATTATGCAGTAGGTCCTATTTGAGCAGAATGAGAAAGCTTTGGCTGAACAGCAAGCAGTACCTTGGTGAACTGTATCCATGGAGGAACTCAGCATTCCAGCCTCCCTTTTGGTGAACTTAATAAATAATAATAATAATACCTTTTTATGCTATTTACAGAAGCTAATTCTTTTTTTTTTTTTTAATGAATCATAGCTGTGTACAATAATTCAATCATGGGGTACAGTGTGCGGGCTTCAGATACAATCAGAGATATTTTCATCAACCTGATTGTGATAACATTCAAGAGACTTTCTCATTACTATGTGAGAACATTTTTGATCTGTATTTAGAAGTTTTCTCCTGACCATTCAAATATACACCACTGGTGTGATCCTGCCCTTTATCCTCTCTCCCTCCCACCCTCTCCCTCCCCATCCCTCCCTCTCCCCTTTCCCCATCATTCCGTGCAATAAATGGGATTAGATTATTTTTAATGATTTAATGACAAAAAATTTCAAAAATCTTCATTTTTATTTGAAATATAATTATATATGAACCCTGTGAATAAAATTTTCTGGGGTTCTCAATAATTTTTAAGAATAGAAAGAGGTCCAAAACCTAAAAATTCTGGCTGATACTATTTTCTTATCTTGATTGGGACAAAGGAAAAAGTGGTATTGCCAGGTAGTTATTTCTCTGCTAAACTGTCTAAAGAGTCTGTTCCTTTACCACTACTTTTCTTCTGGAGATAGAGGGAAGGAAAATGATAGAAGAAACAAAAGAAAATATAAAATTCTCTAATGGATTAAAATTCCCTTTCCAGACAATTACAAACCTTCAGAATAGCAAGCCATGACATGGCATTGATTTATGATTTAGTATGATTAACAGAGTAACAAATAAAACAGAGTGTAATTGTGTTGAGTTGTGTGAAGTATTTGAAAGAGCATCTATCACCTTTGGTGTCCAACTCTACTGTATTTCATAGGCAAAGAAACTGAGGCCAGGGGTTGATAAATGGACTGAGTCACCCCTTGCCTGTTAGCAACCAAATCAAGAACCATAACTCCAGTTTTTAGCCCCTAGTTTTATTTTGCTAATATGTATTACATAAAATTAAATATTTATCCATATTTTAAGTAGGATAAATTACATAGAACTCCATGTAGGTAGGACAATTAAGTAGGACTATAATTACATAGAACTCCATGCTTAATACTACTTTTCTGATGAAAGCCTAGCATGTGAACTAATAAACCTGGAAAGGAACACTGGGGAAACAGAAATACATGCCTGGTCTTCTGCAAAAGATTAGATGTAATATAAAAGTTCAATGGCAACTTTGAAAACAACATATGCTATTTAACCTGTAATTTGGCAAGTTATTCCAATAGCCTGTCATAAGTATTCCAATCAATTATTGATCTGGAGAATCTATGATGGTTATGATTATATCTCAACTTTTAAGACCATATGATTATCCATTTCAGTTAATAGAGTGCATTGATAAAAATCACAGTGTCCCCTCGTGTAAACCAAAATTGTTAAGCAGAATAATTTATGCAAATTACACAAATAGTTAATGCATGTTAAATATGTTTAATTACACTGCAGAACTTAGGTTGCTTCAATGCACACAATTATTTTTAATTATAAAAATAGATATTTTTGAGATTTATATGTAACCTCTCACCCTGCTAGTTAATACTGATTTTCTTCCTTGCTTATGTATAATATATTTTAATGATTGCATCCTGCATTCTTTGAGGTTTAAAAGTGATGAAATACTTATGAGCCCTACTTAAAATGCATACTTTTTACCAAGGGAGAGTTCAGGAAACTCACAGAAGAAATGCCTACAAATGTGAAAATATTTACCACTGGGGAACAAAATTAGGGGAATGAAAAAGAGTAGAACGGCAGCTTTTATTATATGCTCTTCCCTATTACATGATTTTAAAACATACATATATATATTTGATTAAGAATTAAATGTAAGCAATGCATACATGCATACATCCACAGTGTTCATGCACATCTTTTGGCCGCTACATCTTCCTATTATTTTGATTTATGTGACAGGAGGTTGAACAATGAATGACAAGCCTGAACATGATAGATTTCATGATATAAATAAACCTAAGAATTTCCAAATTTTAGGGGAAAAGAGCTTTTGCGCTTCTGCTGTTTTTCTCTATTGGGACCTTAGGTACTAGATTTGTACTATATGTGCACACACATGGGCAATGAAATGACCTCTTAACTAAAATCATTTCAGTAATAATATTAAAGCAATGATATGATTTGCATGCAAAGTATAAGTTTAAAAATGACTTTTGCATCTGCCTACTCTATACCAACCACAAACTTGGAAAGTATAAGTTTTTTTAAATTGTAGAATATTATGGAGGTGCAAATGCTTTTGGTTACCGCATTGTTTTTTCACAACTTGAGTCAGTTGTAGGTGTGCCCCTCACAGGATAGTGTGTGTGGTACTTGTTAAGTGTGAATTTATACTTCCTCTTCTGCCCCCTTCCACTTGCTTGGTCTCCATTGAGTTTTACTATGAAATGGGCTCATCACTGTTAATAGATTAGTTCCAATTTAAAACTGAGTACGTCTGGTGTTTATTTTCTATTCTTGTGATACGTCACTTAGAAGAATGGTCTCCAGTCCCACCCAGGTTTTTACAAAAGATATTAGTTCACCATATTTTTTATATGGCTGAGAAGTATTCCATGGCATACATATACCACATTTTATTAGTCTACTTATGTATTGATGGGCACTTGGGTTGGTTCTGAATCTTTGAGATTGTGAATTGTGCTGCGAGAAACATTTGGGTGCACATGTCTTTTTGATCCTTTGGGTAAATATCCAATGCTGGGATTTGGGGGTGAAATGGTAGATCTACTTTTAGTTCTATAAGGTGTATCTATATCATTTTTCATAGAGGTTGTGCCAGTTGCAGTCCTACCAACAATGTAGAAATGTTCCTTTCTCTCTGCATCTATGCCAGCATTTGTTGTTTTGGGATTTTTTGATAAAAGCCATGCTTACTGGATTTGGGTGATACTTCATTGTGGTTTTGATTTGCATTTCCCTGATGATTAGGGACATCAAGCATTTTTTCATACGTTTATTAGCCATTAGTCTATTTTCTTTTGAAAAGATTTTAAAACAGTAATTATACAGAAAATAAATACAACATAGAAGGAAAATGTCTTACCTAATGAAGCTCAAAAACATATAATTTTAGTAGACTGCTTTCTTTTGCTGCTATTAATGTACTATGAAATACCTAAATAATTTTATTTACTATAGAATGTAAAAATATTATTACACAAATTTTCATATTAAAACATTTTTATTGTATATACATGCGCTTTTCTTAATGTAGTACAGTGAAATTAAATAAATGATATCTTTTTATAATTCTATACTTTTTCCATAGAAGGTACTATTTTTGAACATGATGCTACTATACAAAAATCTTTCAAATTTCATCCACAGATATTATAGCTATTTAATAAGGAAGATTTAAAAGTTGAATTTTAGTGCAAAACTAAAGTAAATGTACAATCTAATATTTTAATTAGATATTAAAATACATATTGCTTTATTGATCAATTAAATTATGTTTTGCTATATGATGGAGATTATAAAATTATTATTAATTTGCTATTATTAATTAATAAAACTTTAACATTGTTTCATATATTTATTCCCAAGTAGATTTACCATGCATTTATTTATTCAGCTTTGCATGATTAAAGCTGGTTAGTTTTTTGTTTGAAGCATTTGTGGACCAATATGCAATCTTTTGATGAAGAAAAACCTCTGTTAATTCATTATGTGGAAACTCAGTCTCTTATCATTCTCCTTTTTACAAATACTTAATAGATACACATATTTTGGGGGTATGAATAGAAATTTGATAAATCATATAGTTAAATCTGAGATTTGTCTTCAATCTCATATATTGCCTTTTTTGCACTTTAACTATTACTCTTCTAAAAAGGCCTTTTTAATCCAGGTCTTGAGCACCATTGTCAGGTCTTTTTGGCTATAAAACATCTGGCAATGTATCATTATTGTTGTTATATCAATTTGTTCAATATTGCTGCTTCCATGGCTTTAACATTATGAATTCTCTTCCCTTAATTGTCTTTCTGTCTTTTGTGTGTGTGAAGTGCACAATTTAATGAGTTTTGGTATAGTCAGAGAGTTGTGCAACTACGATCAATTTTACAACATTTTAATGAGCCCAGAAAGAAACCTAACCACCAGCAGTCACACCTCATCTGCCCAAATCCCCTGATCTCTAGGAAATCATGGATCTACTCTCTGTGTCTATGGGTCGGCCTGTTGGTTTTTGGATAGATGGGATCATGCACTTATGTGGTCTTTTGTGACAGGCTTCTTTCACTTCGGATGTTCTCAAGTTTTACCCATGCTGTATCTATGAAGTAACAGTATTCCTTGCAATTTTATTGGTGAACAATAATCATAGTATGCCTATGAAATATTTTATTTATTCTTTATTACTTGATAGATATTTGGGTGTTTTCCTCTTTGGGGCTATTATGAAGAAAAAATCATATTACATGATTCTCCTCTGAGCATTCATGTACACATTTTTTGTGTGTATATGTTTCATTTTTGGTGTGGATATGTTGTTCAGGCCTTTGGACACTAAAATTCATTCTGTAAAATACTGCCAGTTATCATTATGGAATAAATACAACTGAAAATGCTTTCTTCTGATTAAGAGTTCTCAGCAATGTAGTTTTGTGATGGTTATATACCTAGGAGTGGGTCACTGAGTCACTTGATAACTCTATGTCTAAACTTTGGAGGAGCTACCACAACGTTCTGCTGTCCTCCGTTTTCTAAAATAGGTACATCAGTTTACACCAGAGGTGTATAAGGATTTCAACTTCCATGCATCCTTACCAATGATTATTATTACTGTCTTTTTGATTTTGGACCATACAGGGTATGTGAGGTAGTATCTTACTATGATTTTAATTTGCATTTCCCTCAATGGCTACTAATGTAGTTTTCAGAATATAAATATTTTACTTCTTTTGTTAATTTCCCCCAAATATTTTATTGTCTTTGATTACAAATCGAATTGGTTACTTTTACTTTTTGGATTATTCATTGCTACTGTATAAAAATACAATTGATTTTTTAATTGATCTTTTGCCCACAGTTAAGCACTGAACACTGACTTCTGATTAACCAAACGTCCCCGGTGACCTCATGGGTCTCTCCTAGATTACATGGTATTTTAATGTCAAGGAACAATCTTTTTATCTTTGTATAGAGTCAACACCTACCTCAATTCGTGCATAGCATGTATTTTTTTAATTATTTGAAAATAATCTCCTCTTTCCTGTCATCAGAAAAGGAGGTAGCTGTGATAAAAACCAAAGTTTGTAGCACTTACTGTTGGCCAGGCTCTGCTTTAAGCACTTTGCATATATGTTAACTGATTCACTCTTCACAACTGCATGGTGTAGGTGTTTATTTCATTCTACAGGAACTGAGCAGAGATTAAATAATTTGCTCTGGGTCCTTTAGCAAATACAAGCAAAGTCTTGAAATCAGGCCTTTGGACACTAAAATTCATTCTGTATAATACTGCCTGTTATCATTATGGAATAAATATAAATGAAAATGCTTTCTTCTGATAAAGAGTTCTCAGAAATGTAGTTGCGTGATGGTTAAAGAAGACACATAAAATTCTTTTGTACACACACCCTTAAGCAGTGTTCTCAAATAACTGGTGTATAGTGCAGGAGCATATAAGATGATCTCCTGCAGGCTGGGGGAAATACATGAGGATTTCTGTTTCTTTTATATTTGCTAGCTCTTCCTTTATTAATTGGGGGGTGTCTTCTGTTCTGCTTTTAGTATGTAAACTCTAATATAGTAGAGTAGTCTATTTTATGACTTGTAAATGAACAATACACAAATACTGGTATTGCCTATATTCTTTTCATAAATATTTTTGTCAACACATAAGCCAGAACATTTGGAAATCATTATTTTAAGGAAAGTATCCACAATTCAGACAAAAATAAGATTTAAGGTAATAAGGCATATGCTCTTCTCTGCTAGAAAATGTAATAGTAGTTATGTATTGTTTTCTCTGAATTCTTTTCCTCATCTGTTTAATGGGAATATTAAGTAGCTATCTAGTTTTATTTAGCAGTGACATAATTAGTAAAATTTAATAATAAAAGCGTGTATTTCTACCCAGCAGGTACTGACTCAAATATCACTTGCCTATACTTTCAAATGGCATTTTGAGCTACTAGAACAAACTCACGTGAGGGAAATATTTGTTCTGGGAATCTTCTGGGCCCCTTTGTAGTTAAATCATCAGGATGACCTTTGACATGGCTGGCATGGAATAGTCAGTTCCTGGGAGACAAATCATCTCCTAGAGGCACTATCGCCACCACTTTAGTTCCTCTCGTTGGTATTTCTGAAGTGCATTAATAGGCTTTTAAAAAATCCACACTAGCCTCTGGCCCATACAAACGCACCCCAAAAAGCTGAAAAGAAATAAAGAAATTTTCTCTCCCCCAAAGCTGAAAATAAAAAATGGAAATCAAATGAACTAATAATTTGAAAAACGTAGATATCCAGTGAATAGTAATATTTTTAACTATGTCTTCATTTCCAGTGCAGAACTCAGTGTGGTCTCTGATGCCACTTTGTTAATTTTAATTTACTAAACTCTAACATTAAATTTCTACCAGCAAAATTAAAGTACATTTTGATATCTCAAATTTGCATATCGGTTAAAGTAGGTAAATCATAGAGGATTGCTCCCAGACTCTGTATTTCCTGTGTTTAATGTATTGAAAAACAACAGTGTTTCCCAAAGTGTGGCCTACAGAGCACAAGTCCTGGAAGCTCTCAGTCACTAACAAAACGTTCCACGGTGAAACATGTTAGGAAAAGTAGCAGCTCCAATTAGCATATTATTGAACCTGAGAAATCTAAGTGCTTTGACTATTTCTTAAATTTATTTGACCAAATAAAGCATTCTGGACTCTGCCTGTTTGCTGACAAGTTCTCAAGAAACTAAATTTCATGAAACGTCCCAGAAAATATCAAGATACATATTTATTCTTGATAAGTTATAGAATAATTCAAATTATATGATCAAACATGATAAAATAAAAATTTTGTAGGATCTTATTTTACCAAGAGAACTCAGCTATTTTGCCAAAATGTAATCCATCATGGTAGAAATATAATTATTTATAAATCTAAGATGCTTGTTTTCTGGATTATTTAAGATAAATAATATATTCATAAGCCTTACATGAGAAAGCATACTTCTATCTAATGAATAACATTCAAAAATTGATGTTTGCCCATTTTCAGCAAGTGCAATGGGCATATTTTAAGATTGGAGGAAAGGACCATGGCCACATGTGAAATAGAGACACGTCATATACACAGAAAGCACAGCAGCTGCACCCTTCCTTTCCTGCCCCCTCCTGTGGTAAAACGATTTGACGCATCTCCACCCACAGTAAACAGTAACTTGACAATGGTGGTGACCAAAGAAAAAAGGACATAACGTCATCCTCTCAGTAGCCTCTTCTTTCATCAGTGTCTTCATATAATCCCTTCCAGCAAAATGACAGACAAGGCATTTTAAAACAATATCTGGATACAGACTAGTTTCAAAATAATCGCTCAATAAAATACAGTAAATATTCTTGTAAAAGCATAGCTGAGAGTCAAAGAACTTAAGGAAAATCTCTAGGGGCAAATCCTAACAGGAGGTAGGAATCAAATGTCGCTGTCTCTTGCGTACTTGTCAACACCAGAAATCAAGCGGGTTCAGTTATAAAGGTGACAACAGGCGAGATCCATAAAATTCGGCAGTTTGATAGATTAACAAAAATGTGGACATATACATTAGCATTTTAATAGTGAATTATTAGAGGAATTAAGTGAATATTAACTTACATACTTACCAGTTATTTAAGATATTTTAACCTTGATTTCTCAGGTTCAAGAATATGCTAATATTAAGTGAATATTAACTTAAATACTTACCAGTATTTTATATAGAGAGAGCAATATCTATCAAGTAATATTTATCATTAAATGAATTCCAAAAAGGTAGTAATGCCGAGCAAATTGAAAAAGTATTCATAATCAACAATACTAATATATGTATGCCAAACAATGCGATCTGTTGTTTAGAGGTATTTATTTATTAGGGAAAAAGATGGGGCTTATAATTACTAATTAAACAGCTAGTTACTTAAAGGAGTGAGAGGATCCTGAAGCTTGGAAGTGCGTTATAGGGGTTTTAATCGTATTGATATGGTTTCATTTTTAACTGGGTTGTGTACATGTCAGTTTATTTTTCTATGTCTTTCATATGCTTCAGCTATTTAATAACACATAAATACATTACTCAGTTTATAGCTTAGAGGTGAATTGATTGGAAGATTACCATAATTAATTTAATTTAATGGCTATCAGCTGTGTTTTGGTGGTAACATTTCAATGTAATATAGAAAAAAAATTTTCCCAGTCATATTTTTCTAATAAATAACTCAAATAATTCAAATGTTCCTTTTTAGACATGAGTTTAAATGTGATTAATTAATTTTAAATGATAAACATTACATTACAAACTTCAAATTCATTTTTTTTTGAGACAGAATCTCAAGCTGTTGCCCTGGATAGAATGCTGTGGCATCATAGCTCTCAGCAATTCTTGATCTCAAAATTGCTTTTTCTCAGGCTGGTCTCAAACTCCTAAGTTTAAGTAATCCACTCACCTTGGCCTTCCAGAGTGCTGGGATTACAGGCATGAACCCCTGACTTTAAATTCATTTTAAAGATATTGTGCTCATGTAATAGAAAGGTAAGGTCTTTGTTTTTAAAGACCATCAGGGTATTTTGACTCTTTCATTTTATTTAATTCTTTAAGAGGCTCTACATTAATGCCCTTAGAATGCTTCCTCTGAAAGTTTTACTTACTCTCTCCTGCCCCTCTTCACCCTCTCCTCTCTCACACAGAAGTTGACAGGAGTGTGGAGAAATGTTATTGTATTGTTGAGGATAGCAGACTATTGGAATTAAAATAGTTCGTATTATAATGATCCAAACAAAGCAGTCAATGAATATTGATGCCTGAAAAGTGCTATTAGGAAGTGAAGCAAACAAGCTCTGGAATCGTCCAATGCCCGGAAAGGAAAGCATTAGGTTGTGTTATTAGGGGCTCCATCATTATTCAAGGACCATTACTGCAAGTTTTTCACAGAGACAGTGTTCTTTGTTTCTTTATTATTAGGACTACTTCAACGGCATTAATGTGACCACAACTCCACCTCAAAAATCCTGATTTTAAGGGAAAAATCATTTCATATAAAAGTAGTAATTTAGCTGAGCCTGTTGGAGATGATTGCATTAAAAAGGAAAATTTTATTCTGGGTTTAGGTAAACTAGTTGATAATAATTTGAAAATTGGATTTTCTGGTAATTTCAAGGATTTTGTGAAGAAATTACTATGTATACCTTGTCTGACATACATACCCCGTGTGGCTTGAGGATTTCACTCAACTATAAACTTTTGCATATAAGTTAAATTTTCTTTTATGATACAAAAGCTACCTAAAGATGTCAGATTTAAGGATCACTATTATGGATATTATGTAAGAAAAGCAGAGAAGCGAACGTTAGTGCAGGTTTCTCTCAATACAACCCTGTATAAAACAGATTGTATGCTACTTTGTAAATTGTGCTGACTTTAAGTCACTTAGATAACATATTAGATTTAAATAGTATAGTCACTAGATAGAGTAATAGAAACTTGCCAGTTTCATTATTGAATAATCAAATAGTAATAGATTGTGAGGAAGGTTTATATCCAACACGTTAAAATGCTTGAACAAACAATACTTTCAATTACATATGCTCTTGGAATTATAAATGTACCTACTCCACATGTATTGCTATTACTACTTGTGATCCATATTTCATTACTTTAACCTTACATGTAAGACAATTGTCTGCTTTATATGCTGGACCGTAACTACTCTGTCTGCAGAGGTGATGTAAAATTTCTACTTGAATAGCAATAAATCATGTTAATGCAACCCTAGTCAAACAAACTGTGATGGAGAAGACGGAAGAAGAATGGGAATGAGAATGGTCAAAACAATTAACTAGTAAAAGGATCTGCCCAGTTGAAGCAAGTGCTAATATTGAGTCAGGTATTTCCAGCTATGAAACAAGAACTCAAATTGGCAAAAGTGTTTGTATAATTATAATAATATAGTGGTAGTAAAACAGGATAAATTAATTTCATGTATTGTGATTTTAGTATGGTGTTTTCTTATAAATTCAATGAATACAACTCAATTAGTTCCAAAAATGAAGTGAAAATAAACTGCCCGCCACAGGTTAATGAGGTGAAATGGTTTGCATTCGAGCTACAAGTGGAGTCCACAGATTGATGAACTAAGGACCCACCTTGTTCAGTTCTTTTTCCACCACATTCTGTTCTCAAAATGAAGCTTAGTGAAATGGGCTTTACCTAAATGCCTCAAAAATTAATTAATATGTGTACATAATACTCACTCAAAACTCAGTGTGTTTCTTGTAAGACACATTTTCTTAAAGAGGCCTGATGACCCATCTATGCACAACTCCGTTTTCAAGCCATCTACTTTCACTATCAAAGTGCCATTTTAGAAATGAGCTTATCTAATTATTTTTCATGTATTTTCCAGGGTACCCAAATTTCCTTTCCTCAAAAGGATTAAAACATTAATAAACAGGAAAGTTTAGATGCATTTTCCCTTGAAAATGTGGTAAAGATATTTTAAGAATCCTCTGGTCACAATGAAGTTATAAATCAAAATCTGAGATGTGCTAACTCCTGATTGCCTAGTATTATTTTTTTGTATAAATTATAGCTTTTGATCCTGGCTTTTCCACAGTTAAAGGCGAAGGCGTCCTAGGTATGATTGCACCCAAAATGGCTTTTTGGCAGTGTGCAATCACTTTGTGGCTCCAATACAACATCCTTCCTTAGTGTGGAATTAGAGGTTCTGTTTGAACAAATTCATTCCCCTTTCTACAGAGGTTTGTGTATGACCCTTAATTTCCATCAAAGTGTAATTGGGCACTGAAAGAAACAGATTGGTTATTGTCAGCCATAGGATAGGCACTGCATGAAGCCAGGAAAAGACATGATTCATTGGTTTTAATCATGTTCAATACTCAGTCAACTCAGTATTCACATATGTGGAGGGCAGCAGTAATTTAGATAACCCACTATAGTAGATGATTCAAAATGATTTACAACTGAGTTTGCAATGTATATTTTTCTTCAACACGTTTATCACAATTGTCCTTTAATGCTTAGTGCTTTATATTTTATAATTCTTTAACACGTTATAATTATAAACTGATTTTATGTACTTATAATGATTTCTCCCTGTGGTGTTTGCCTAGTAAACATCATTTTTCATGCATTTCAGCTCAAATATTACCATCTTACCAAGGACTCTTGGTTCTTTTCTTCAACATTAGACATTTCTTTCTCACTTTACTTTCTTTTCAAACCAAGCACCGTCATTTTATGAATCCATGGAATTATTATGTCCCTCTAAGCTAACCCGTGTGTGCCGTGAGGCCATACACCTGTCTGCATTGTTCATACTTGTATCCTGCTACTCTCAGGACCTAGGGAGCACATACCAAGTGCACAATAACCATTACTTTAATGAGTGAATGTAGGAAGGAATGCATGAATGAATTTAATCTTCATTTCCGTTTTGAGAGATTGATTAGAAATGTTTATGATCCTTTTATAGTCATTGTGATACTGACTATTTTGATAGATGGCCCATTTGACCACTAACCAGCAACCAGAAAACTTCTTATCTTTTGGCACCTCTGTTTCACCATCTGTAGAGATAAAAATAATGATTTTTTTTTAAATATTTTGATCAGGATTAGATTACACAACACATGTAAATAGTTTGGCACAGGGACTGAAACAAAGTAAATACTCAATTTTTTTTTTTTGTTTTAAGTAATAATTGTGTACTATTATTAAGAAAATTGAGATCTAGAAATATTGAATGATCTACCCCAAACTATAATATGTAAATTAATTATGTAAAATAAAAATAATTATTTTAAACAATGAAAGCATTTAGAATGCCTACTTACAAGGTAAATTGAGCTTGTCCTGAATATCTCTTCTTAATTTATTTGACTATATTCTGAGTTTACAAAAAGAATACTTGCTCATAATTTCTAAAACATTTTACAAACTCAGATGGCTTCAAGCCAGGCATGGTGGCTCACACCTGTATTCCCAGTCCACCGGGAGGCTGAGGCAGGTGGATTGCTTGAGCTCAGGGGTTCAAGACCAACCTGAGCAAGAGTGAGACACTGTCTCTATTAAAAATAGAAAAAGTAGCAGGGTGTTGTGTCAGGTGCCGATAGTCCCAGATACTTGGAAGGCTGGGGCAAGAGGATCACTTGAGCCTGGGAGTTTGAGGTCATTGTGAGCCATGATGCCACAGCATTCTACCCAGGGTGACAGAGTGAAACTCTGTCTCGAAAAAAAAAATTAAAAAAAAAGACTTGTATGCTACATTTTCTCTGTGAGATAATCCTGGGCATTGGGGGAACAAATACTTTTATCTGCATAGTTCTATTATTAATCCATAAGGCATGGTCTAATCTGTACTGTCTCTTAGCTTTTTCTGGTTTGAATTTACATTGCTCCATAAGCTGATTTGACCTATCCAGCTACCTTGGCAGGCATCATTAATGTTTATCTTTTCATTAGTTAAAATAAAAGGGATCAAATAAATTATTTTGAGAATGATCCTGAAAAGATTCCTTTCTTATCAGGGTACATTCCTGGTGGGATTCTGTCTTATCGTTCTCATCATATTAAAGATCTGTAATACAAATTTGTTCTCTTTAGGTGAAACAGTACCATTAAGTAGTAATTCCTTCAAGGAGCAAATGACTTATTTACTATCTTACAAAGATATTAAAAATGAACAAAGGATTTGAATTGCCATACCTCTAATGAAGATATGCAAATAGAATAGTCAAGAAGCAAATAAAATGATGTCCACATCATTAGTCATTAGAGAAATGCAAATCAAAACTGCAATGAGATACCACTTCAGACCCACTACCAGAGATTATAATATAAAAAAAATAGACAGGCAATAACAAGTATTTGTGAAGTGTAGAGAAATTAGAATCCTACTATATTGCCAAAGGGAATATAAATGGTGCATTCACTTTGGAAAACAGATTGACAAATTTTCTAAATATTAATTAAATATAGAGTTAGCAAATGACCCAGCATTTTTACTCCTAAAATATCTATCCACAAAACTTGTATACATCAGCAGGGGTGAATATTTTTCTGGGGACTGTCATAGAAAATTCATTTCCTTGTCTTTTCTGGTTTCTAGAGGTTTTCCACTTTCCACAGCACACTTCTTTTCAGCTTCAACACGATCTGTGACCACCCTCATGTCTCTCTCTCTAACTTATAAGACCCTAGTGCTTACATAGGCCTGCTTGAACAATACAGTAGAATCACCATCACCTCAGGGGTAGCTGATAACACTTTTAATTCCATGAGCAACCTCAGTTTCCTTTTCCCAATGAACTTAACATGTTCACAGATTCTGGAATTAGTGTGTGGACATCTTTTGGGTGGGCAATTATTCTGCCTACCACAGATGACTCGTCTTTCATTTATTTTCATTGTTCCTAAATGATAATTTTACAATTAAATCTAAACTACACAGGTATTATGAAATGTAAATAACCCTTGACAGTTTTTCATGCATTTAAATAGTCTTAACTTAATTTTTAAATTAGTAACTCTTTCAAATGATGCCCTAAAAATATTGAGGGCCATAGAAACAAATCCACAATATAAGAGAGAGTGTCATGTATATGCACTTGTGTATTTGTGTTTGGAGTTTGCATGTAAGTCCTACTTAGCAATTTATTCATTTAGATATAATTGATGAAAACCTAGACCACAATGTAATCTGGAATAATTTATCTCCAGGAACTGGAATTAGAGCTAGAAACTATGTGAGAATGTGCAACTGTGCCCTTGTTAGTGTTCATGTATCTAAGTTCCAGTCATTGCATTTTACTATGACTGTTAAAAAATGTTTTAAAAGACTGTGAAGATGAAGAAGTAATATACCAAATGCTGTGTGCAAATGGAATACATAAGCTATTATTTTCATTTTTCAATTACATAAATAAAAAGTATATTTTTAATATAGAGATAAGTTTTATCTTGCATAATATATATTTGACCCAGATTCTGTTATTAAGAAGGATTCGGAGGCCATGTCTTTTGTCTGCGGGGAGGAATTTTGACTGAGTACCAATTTGTATAATGGAAGGGGCAGTGTTTTAGCACTTGAAGTATAGGCTTGCCTCTTTTAAATCAGAATGGTTATTTTTTGTACCTCCAGACATTATTGTATGACACTAAGACTGTGGCTTGTTGTCCTATGTGAACAGAGATTTATGATTATATTTAGAAGCTCACAGTGATCTTAATATTGTATCATGAAAAAATAACGCAAGAGAAAAAAACATTCCTGGAAGAGAAACAAAATGTATTCATCGAGGCAACTGGTTCTGGAGTAGCTCCATTGAAAGGCAGGGGCAGACAGTGGAGTTTTACAGGAGTGAATACGTAGGAGATGTGAAGGACAACTGGGTATGGTGGGGATGGTGGGAGGGGGGAGGCTGGTTTGGGTGGTCTGTGGCTGATGCGAGTGAAAATAGAGCGGTTTGCCAGGATGGATGTGTCTTCAAGTAAGAGAAAAAAAAAAATGAATGAGCTTTTTACTATAAGGATTTGACCACTTGGAAGATAAAAGTATTTCAAAGTTTGCTTTATCATAATGACATCACAGTTATTTAATGGATAAAACTAAAACCCACCATTGTGAGATTTCCAACAAATGTGTAATCAGGCGGATGGACAGACCCAAGACCATTCAGAGCCATGACAGTTGCTGTGAGGCTTAGAGCTAGATCACACCTTGTGTGGACTGCTGTGTAGTTACGTCCTCCTTTGCTTTCAGACCCACTGTGCACTCCTCTCCCACCTGCTGACTTTGGGGAAGGTGATACAAGTACTAGAAGGCAAGATGCCCTTCCCTGTTACCAGATCAGTATACAGGCAGAGGTGAAAGATGCTGCAATCCTAGGACATTAAGCTTAGAATAGAAAAAGATGGTGGCACATCATGGATTTTTAAAAAGCTCCCTAGGCAGACATACTTTAATTTTCCGGAGTTTTACTATCACCTGTAATTTAGAATAAAGCCAGAATCCTATAAAACTATGGCACATACATAGTGTTCTGCATATTATCATTAATGACCTTACTGTATCATACATTTTTATATTTTTTCCAATCTTTATTTTGTTCTCATATTTTATGCATCAATTTTCAATTCTAAAACATTCTGGAATAGGTAATTGATTAAATAATTGATTCATTAAGGTGTTTAAAACATAAATTGGATATTCACAATGAACACAGTATTGTGGTATTTCTGGACGTATAGAAGTCAGTAGGACATATATTGTTCTTTGAGGAATGTAATGAGTTCTTGGATGACATTGAGTAAGAGCTAGGGAATGGATTTTGCTTCTGATTTGTTTTATCGTGAGCTTCTACCACTTTTCATATTGAAATTTTTTTATGCATTTTGATCTTAGAATCCTATTTTTTTCTTTTATATACTATCAATGATTGCACTGTCTTTTTGTTGTTTGTTTTTTGTTTGTCTTGAGATAGTCTCACTTTCTCACCCTTGGTAGAGTGCTGTGGTGTCAGAGCTGACAACAATCTCAAATTCTCAAATTCTTTTTTTTTTTTTTTTGAGACAGAGTCTCACTGTGTCACCCTTGGTAGAGTGCGTGGTGTCATAGCTCACAGCAACCTCAACCTCTTGGGCTTAAGCAATTCTCTTGCCTTAGCCTCCCAGGTAGCTGGGACTACAGATGTCCATCACAACCCTTGGCTATTTTTTTCTTATCTTTGTCATTGTTGTTTGGCTGTCCAGGGCCAGGTTCAAACCTGCAGGCTTGGTCCATGTGGCTGGCGCCATAAACACTGTGCTATGAGAGCTGATGCAACAACCCAAATTCTGGGGCTCAAGGACTTCTCCTGCCTTAGCCTTCTAAGTAGCTGGGACCACAGGCACCTGCCACAATGCCTGGCTATTTTTGTGTTAAAGGCGGAGTCTTGCCCTTGCTCGGGCTGGTTTCGAGCTCTTTAGCTTAAGCAATCCACCCACCTGGTCTTCCCATAGTGCTAGGATTACAGGTGTGAGCCACCAGCCTCAGCCTGGTTGCACTGTATTTAATTGCGTTCGTTATAATTGCTTTAATTTCATTTTTGTTAGCATATATAAAAAAGATGGTAAAAGATTACTATAAAATTATAGACATACATTTCCATACACAGATTAAGGTTGCTTGTAATATTATGTTATGATCCTTTATAGTTTATAATAATTTTGAATTTGATAATATTAAATTTACTCAACACATATGTATTAAAAACTTGCTATGAATCAGAACTATGGCAGGTGATTGGAATTCATCAGCATAAAACAAGATTAGTCAATTTTTGCTTTATCCTTTAAGAGTTCCCTTTCTAGGAGAGGGGAGATAGGAAATGCAGCTCAGAAATGTAAAATTACTTTTTTATAGTATAATAAGTATGATGGGCACTAACTATAATAGCATCTAAAATAAATATCTAACATAAGTATGAGTCAACAGAGAAGGCATGGCATAAGGGAATATTTTATGTCATTCTGATTTTTGTTTGATTTCTAAAAAATACCATCAGTTATAAGAGGAATGAAGGTAGAGTTATTAAAATGGGAAAGATAATTTATTTAAAAACAGTTATTTTCCCTTTTAGAAATTGCACTTTTTTCATTTGCTCAACAAAAAATCAGCTTATCTTTAGCAGGAAATATGCTAGTAAGTAAATACACAGTAGAAGAAATCACATAAATGCATCCTGTGTCTTAATGAAATTTTCAGCTTAAATTACTTTGATCTAGTCTCTGAATGTTTGATATTCACTAGATATGCAGGCATAGTTCAGGATTTATTATGTATAAAAAAAGAAATTGAATAGAAGGTGCCAAAATTAAGAATAAATAATAAAATTATATAATATATATAATAAAATTTGGGTAAGTACATTTCTTTTTTTGGAGGATATTAATTTAGCTCTTCTTTTTCAGATTATTTAAATAATCTATCTTGTTATGCTTTCTAGCCTATAAATTAATTGCTTATATGTATTTTTCTATTGCTGTAAAGATTCACTAACAATGATCCTTGTTCACTGTGTTCATTTATTAATTCACATTTTTATCTTAAATATGTGAAATAACAAGGCTAGCAGAATATTGAGAATTTTAGAGCTGTAAAAATGCTTATTTACTAACGTTAAATTTCTTATATCTTCTCCTTGATTAAAATTGATAACTATAAATTTCAGTAAGCAAAGTAAATAAGCAAAGAGCACTTGTTACCTATAAGTGACACAGGACAAAGTAAAGGTCACATCCATGATGTGGACAGGAGTCATTATGATCTGATAGTCTCCCAAGGAAATGCATGTGAAGTACATACTAATTAGCTGATAAATCAGACTGATACTCAAGTTTATTTGGGTGAGAAAGACTACCTACTGTCAAGCAATCAAGTTCAACCCCTTTAATTGCAATTTATTCCAACAACCACAATTTATTGATCCTAGCATACACTTAAGCCACAGCAGTATCATGATTTGACTTTATTTTAACAGCTTCAAAAGGTTAGAAACTTAGAAACCACTGTGAAAGAAACCATTAAAAAGTTGAGCTACTAACAATGCTTTACACTCTATGCTATATGTGTATACATAACTGTATGTGTTTACATGTGGCATTATATAAGAGGAGAGAGAAAAAAGAAGTAATATTACTCATGTTACATTATGAGCTTGTGCTCTGCTATACTAAATATTATTTAATGTTTGCAACACACAAAAAAGCGAAGAGGATTGATATTATTATTTGAATAATACAGATAAGCAGTAACTTAGAAAAGCTATGTATATTTCTGAGACGTATAGTGTTAAATTGTAAAAGCCATCTGACTCCAAAGCTCCTGTTTAATTTGTCACATGATTTCTTGCATAGTTTCTTCACACTGTTTTGTGATTTTGTGTCCATCCAGAAACATAGTGAATTTTGTACACAATAAGATATTTAGAATACAAAACATCAACATATAATCTCTCTCATTTTAAATTTTATCCACAGAAAAAATAAATAAGCCAATATTTTTAAAATTAATTTAAATCATGGAACTAGTCCAATGTCCTCGTTTTTGCAGGTGAAGAAATGAAGAATCAAAGAAGCAAAGGACCCATCTCAAAGTCACACGACTAGTAAGTAATATCTGCAGATGTAGAAAAATATCATCAGACTGATCTTGTTCTGTTGATTGCATAACAGCTTTTCATTTCAAATATAATGTTGAAAATATAAGACTCTATACCCATTCCTATTTACCCCACATATGGTCAGTGACGTTAATGATGTGCCACTTAGGTTCAAGCTTGTTATATACTTTAGAGAATTCTCACATAGTTACAAGATGTCCTCTTTTAAGAAGAGACAATATAGTTCATGAGATGTTATAGCAAACGAAAAAACTTGGCATCCATTAGAGCACTTTACATGTCCTAGGTTCTTAGTGTGAATCATCTCATTTAACCCTTACAAAAATATTGTAAGAGAAACAGTTTTATCCCTATTTTGGAAATAAGCAAAGGCTCTAGAGGGTTGATAGTTTGTTTCAGTATGCAGAGCTGTTTAATTGCAGAGGTAGGTTTTAATTCTCAGTCTTGGTATCTTGAAGATACTCATGTTTGGTTCCATACATGTCTGTATTAAACTTTCAAGTAAAAATGCAGGGATCAATGAAAATAGTATATAATCCCATTCAGCTGTGATATAAGCAGTGTGTGATATTAATGCCGCAAGGTTAAAGGTACTAAGCCAAATACTGAAGATCAGCTTGGATGGACACTGTGTTTGCCTTCATGACTGATATGTTTTTGCTATTGACAATCAACTCACAACGCTTTGAAACCTTGTTACTATGAAGACGTTAGATGTAATGATAGCTGTAAAGGAGGAGAAACAATATTGACAATACATGTACACAACCATATCTTAGGTAGAGAGTGAATCTTGTCAAGATAAAAGAGAATGAGCATTTAGAAGAGAAAAATATATTAAAAATAATTGGCATTTTGAGCTGGATGATATATATATTTTGTATATATGGATTAGATAAAATCATTTTCCTTTAATAGGAAAGTATAAACAGCACAGGAGTGAAAAGGAGTAGGGGAACTTTGTCAATACAGAATGTTCTAAATTATAGACTGTAATTATAAGACTAAGTTGTTATTTTAAAAGGTCGGACTGGGATTGATCGATGGAAGTCTTTGAAGTCTGGTTTTAAAAGTTAGATTTTACTTTATAAGCAATGAAGAATAATTGAAGGTGTTAATGTTTTGTTATTGCTACTTATCTGTTATTCTAATCTGTACAGTGCTATAATCAGAGCTCTGGCTTGGGAAAATGCTGATAGCAACATCATGGTGGATTAAATGGGAAGAAATCAAAAGTTAGGGAACTAAGTGCAGTGGGAGGGTGGAAAAACAGAGACCAACCCTCCCTGATAGTCTGTTAAAGCTAATGGGACATCTCTTCTATGAAGGAACTGGAGTCTCTCGGGTTTGTAGTAACTCTGAAGAGGATCCAATATCCATTTTCATTCCAATTGTCCTTTTCCTCATAAATATATTGTTGAATGATAAGTAAATTACCTTTCCATCTTACCCACCCACCTTGAAAATCCTTGTCACAAAAAGGAGAGAATAGACATCATGGTAGCTTTGTATTATCCTGTAATCTTTCAGAGTGAAAAACTTTTTCTTACTCTTTGAAAATATCTATCTAAAATTTTCACTGCAGATAAAGGGAATGAAAAGTAAGGGATGCTTATTTTTCTCCTAAAGAGCAAATGAAATAAGAAGGTGTGCTATCCTAAAGTATAACAAAGGGACAATCATACCAAAAAAACCCCCCAAAAAACAAAACTTTATGCATATTAAGAATTGTTCATCTTCTAAAAGCTCAGCTGCTTGGTTTGGTTGTAACACTAGAGAGAAAAGAAGGGCCCTGAAAATGTTCTGCCCTAATGTTAGAGTGCCAGTTCTGGGTCACTTCTGTCCCCAATGAAAATCCTTCCTAAATCTTCAGCACTCTCTTGGTTTTACAGCCCTTCTTCCAGGATTTATAGTCAATTCCTTAACAAAGCTGCATAATATCACATCAATACTCTGCTCCGTCTTACCTATGTCTTGCAAAAAATGGCAACTAGATCATGAACAATTTACTTTGCTCTTGCTCAGCTGAATTCATATATATGAATCTTCCCTCAGTGTTTTTTTTTTTTTTTTTTTTGTACTTTGGTATACATTATATTTATGATCCTAGGCACCCTTTAGGAATGTACTTCATTTAATGTATATTCATTTGCACTACAAGCTGTATATCTACTAGACTTTTCCATTCTATATTGAATCTCTGCTTTTCCTTCTTAGAGAAAAATGTATATATTTTTCTCTTATTCCAAGCACGGGCTCTATCTCTCCTAAAAGCAATCCCTTTGCCATTAAAGATTTTTCTTCTTTTTTTCCTAAACCAATACATATTAACAATTTTAAGCATCTAAGAAAACAGCACTTTGATGTAGGGGCTATTCAAGCAAATTCTATATATAAGATTTGACATTTCCTTTGGCTGGGTATTTGTAATGAAAAGATGACTTACAGTTTAGAATGGGAAAGGAAGATAAAACTACACCTTTATCTATAGATATATAAAAGTCAAAGTAGGCCAAACTTCTGAGGGTTTGGCATGAGCACTGAATACCCATCATATATGCCTGGCACACAGTTATTTGTTGAAGTGCATTATTGGCTTATAATAGCTTTTTTGTCTGTTTCATTTGTGTGAAAGTACGATCAGTTAAAGGTTACATAGGAATGGATAAAATCTAGCATTAAATTTCGGGCACCTGTCTCAAGAATAAGTCCTCTGCTTGAATGTCACTCATTAGCCAAAAAGGTGAGGTGTGCAGGGACTGACCTATAGCATTTGCTCCCTGTGACACTTGGTGGCCAATTGTGCTGACAACTAGTGATGAACATGGTATCATTCTCTGCACCGCTCTTTCCATATTTTGATACTGCTAGCAAGACCCAGTATGATTCTATTGATGACTTTTACTTTTATGTATAATGAGTCTTTGAAATCAACAAAGAATGAGCCTCAAATGATAAAAATGAAATTACATTATGACTTTTTAATATAGGTATAACATGGAGAAATGAGTGAAACATTGTTTTTCTCCCCAAAGATAAATTAATAAATTTTCTAGTGCCATGAAGGTATTTTTTTTTTACTGATACATAACATTTGTGCATATTATGGGATACATGAGATATTTTGTTACAGGCATACCTGTGTAGTGATACCCTCTGTGTATGTGGAATATCCTTCACCTTGAGTATTTGTCATTTCTATGTGTTGGAGACAGTTCAAATCCTCTTTTCTAGCTATTTTAAAATATACAAAGTGTTGTTTTTGACTGTAGTCACTTGACTCCGCTATTGAAAAATAGAACTCGTTTCTTCTGTCTAACTACATGTTTGTCCCCATTGACTGAACCCTCCTTTTTATCCCTTCAATCCTTGCCCTGACATCTTTTCTAGCCTCTTGTATCTATCATTCTACTCTCAGTCAACGTAAGACCAATTTTTTCAGCTCCTCCACTTTAGTGAGAACGCGTGGTATCTTTCTTTCTGTACCTGGCTTCTTTTAGTTAACATAATGACCGCTAGTATAATCCATGTTGCTGCAAATGGCATGCTTTCATTCTTTTATAAGGCAAAATAGTATTTTATGGTGAATATGTAGGACATTTCTTTGCCCATTCGTCCCTGATTTCAGATCTTTGTTACTGTGAATACTGTGGTAATAAACATTGTGGTGCAAATAGCCCTTAGATATAGTGATTTTTTTTTTCTTTCGATATCTATCCACTAGTGTGTTTGTTGGAGTAGTGTAGTTCTATTGTTTTTTAAGCCTAAACACTTTTTTCCATACTGGCTGTGCTCATTTGCACTTCCAGCTGTGTATGAGAGTTCCCTTTCTCCACATCCTCACGGCACCTGTTATTTTTTGGTTTTTTGTTAACGGCCATTCTAATAGATGTGAGATGATACTTCATTGGGGTTTTGATTTGCATAATCTTTATGATTAGTGATGTTGAGGATTTTTTCGTATAACTGTTTCTATTTGTCTTCTTTTGAAAAGTGTCTATGTATGTCCTTTTTAAATGGTGGTGTTTGTTTTTGTTACTGTTGAGTTCCTTGTATATTCTGGATGTTATTGAAACTATTTTCAATAGACTATGACATTTAGCACACTGTTTCTTCACTCTGCTGATTGTTTCCTTTGCTATGAAGAAGGTTTTTAATTTAATATAGTCTCATTTGTATATTTTTGTATTTGTTGCATGTACTTTTGAGATTGTAGTCACAAAATCTTTGCCTACACCATTATCCTGAAATGCTTCCTCTATGTTCTTTTCTAATAGTTGTATAGTTTCAGGTCTTATGTTTAAGTTTTTAATCTACCTTCAGTTAATTTCTGTGTGTGGCGAGATCAGGGTCTAGTTTCATTCGTCTGCACTTTGATAACCAGTTTCCCTAGTGCTGCAGAAGAGAGAGGCCTTTCACCAAAGTCATGTTCTTAGCGCCTTCATTGAAAATGCCACGACACTCTACCCAGGGTGACAGCTTGAGGCTCTGTCTCAAAAAAAAAAAAAAAAAGAAAGAAAGAAAGCAAAAGAAAATCAGTTGGCTGGAAGCACATGGTATACATATGGATTTATTTCTGGGTCCTCCATTCTCTTTATTTGTGTGTGTATCTGTGTTTATACTAATACCATGCTGTTTTGGGAATTAGAGCCTCTTAATATACTTTGAATTAGAGAGTATGATGCTTCCAGCTTTCTTCTTTTTGCTTTGACTATTCAGGTTCTGTCATGGTGCTAGAAATGACCACAGGGCTAATTTCAAAGTATCCGAATGGAGTCCTTATTAACCGGCTGGTGGCTGTCTCCGCAAGTCTCAGAGAGATCAGGGGAGCGTAGTGGTGACCAGGAAGGGGTGTGGGTTTTTATAAGGTATGGGGTAGAGGGTGATTGAGCTGATACAAGCAAGCTGCTGGATTTTACAAGGGACCCTTACAGAAGCAGAGGGACAGACCTTGCAGGTTTGGTTAGATAGATAAACAAACCACTTTTATCATGCAGGTTTTCAGTAGTTCTTATCCTGGTTCCCTGTTCCTCCTTTCCATGAGTGTTATCACCATTTCAAGGCCCCAGATGGTGACTTCATCCTCTTCCCCCTGCCTTAGGCCATCTCAGATTGCAGCTGGTGTATTTTTCCCTCAGCAAAGGAAGGAGGTGGACCTGGGGGTACAGTCGTGGTCGAAGTGGGTACCTGTGGTCCATGGAGGGGGTGCAGCTGTGAACATCTCAGTTCTTTTTTGGTTTCATATGAATTTTAGTATTCTTTTTCTATTTTGTGAAAAATGCTATTGGTAATTTGATAGGAATTGCAATAAATCTGCAGATTGCGTTGGGCACTATGGTCATTTTAACTGTATTAATTCGTCCAATCCAGGAGCATGAGATCTCTTTCTATTTGTTTGTATTCACCTCAATTTCTTTCATCAGTATTTTTTAGTTCTTTGTAGACATACCTGCATTTCATCTCCTTGATTCAATTTATTCCTAGAATTTTTTGTGGTTATTACAAATGGAATTGCCTTGATGGTTTTTTTCAGCTAGTTCATTAGTGATGTAGAAATACTACCAATTTTTTATGTGGTTTTTCAATCCTGCAACTTTACAGAATTCCTTTATCAGAGCTAATAGATGTTCAGGGAGTCTTTAAGATTATAGATATATGATCCTGTCATCTGCAAAAAAGGGACAATTTGATTTTTTGTTTTCCTATTTAGATATCTTTTATTTCTTTCCCTTGCCCGATTGTTCTGGCTAGGACTTTCAGTGCTGTATTGAACAGGAAGGTTGAAAGTGGGCATCCGTGTCTTGTTCCAGTTCTTAAAGAAAAGTTTTCATCTTTTGCCCATTCACTATGGTGTGAGCTGTGGGTTTGTTGTATATGCTTTTTATTTTGTTGAGGTATACTCACTCTTAGTTTATAAAGAGTTTATTCCATGAAGGGATGCTGAATTTTATCAAATGCTTTTTTCTGCATCTATTGAGATTGTCATATGTTTTTGTCCTTCATTCTATTGATGCACTATATTATATTTATTGATTTTCACATGTTGAATTATCCTTGCATCCCTATGATAAATTCCACTTAATCATGGAAATGCAATTTCTGAAAACAATTCAAAATAAAAGACATCACTATAATATGGGAGGCAGTTTGGCATGAATATCAAGTCCATGAATTCTGGGAAATAATATGGATAAAAATATGGGTTCCACTTTTTTCTATTTGTGACCTTAAAAAGTTTCCAAATATTTCTGTGCTTCAATTTCTACTCCTTTATAAACATCTATGTAATAGAGTCAATATTAATATTAATAAGTAAATGCCTATCCCATTTCTGACACAGAAGCGCACATCAGCTTCTGTTTTTAGTATTGATAAAATGTTTTCTGACTTAGATTACATTTTAACTAAATCTAAAACTTTAATTTTCATAACCTTTCCTAATTGCAATGGAGAAAATAATGTACGAATGAAAATATGAAGTATTGTTTTATATTTAAGTCTGCTAGAACCCAGCTTCTGTATTTTAAAAGTTATTAATTTGTGGCAGTGCCTGTGGCTCAGTGAGTAGGGCGCTGGTCCCAAGTACAGAGTGTGGCGGGTTCAAACCCGGCCCTAGCCAAACTGCAACAACAACAACAAAAAGTTATTAATTTGCTTAGGACATATTCATTTATACCCTGATATTTCCCACATGAATTTCCTACTTGAATGTACCAGAAGGAGATAAATAGCATTCTTTGGAACTCTATTTAAATTCACTCAGAATATGACATTAGGAAGAGGAAAGCATGCTGTGTTGAACATGTGTCTATGTCTGTATCTATATCTATCTATATTCTAGCCATAATATTTTCAGAAGGTTAAATCAAAATGTTGTTGGCATTTTTAATATAATGCACGCATGCATAAAGTGACAATGGAGAAAAAAATTTGTCTTACAAATGATGTTTATTCAAGATTTAAAATTATATTAATGCAGTAGTTTTATTTTTTTTCATATTTTACAAACCAAAAAGGGACTCCTCAGGTTTAGCAATATAAAAGCTAAAAAGAAAAATCATTTTAGTGGGGAATTAAATAATCTAGTGAAATTCTCTTGATGCCGGTATTTGCTGATGTTGCAGTTGCAAGCCAGCTCCCCCAGTCTAGTTGGTCAGATTGCTCTCTAACTCTGATCTTGAATGAATATCCTTCATTCAGAATTTCTTAGACTGTTTATTTCTTCATTGCACATCTCTGACCATTCGATCTCTGTGTCTTGTGGAGGGGCCTCCATCCTTCTCTCCAGGTTCCAAAGATCCCCTCGTCCTGTGCAATCTAGTTCTAATATTATTCCTCACATGTCATCAGTGTGGAACTTGCTCCATCCTCCTGTGTCACCTTGATGTTTTGTATCGTGTAGAGGTTTTAACTTGGCCTCACTTATTGTTATTGGCCAACTTTTTGTCTTACCCACTAATAAAAACAAAACTCTCTCTCTTCTCTTTCTTTCTTCCATTTTTTTCTTTCTATTTTTAGACTGTTTGGACCCAATTTTCTTGGCTGTTGGAACACCCACCTCCGTTGACTCTTGCTCTTTTCTTTGTTAAATTTTTACTTGTGACTAAATTCTGCCAATAGAAAATTCAAAAAGTTGTATGTCCTATTTTCTGGCCCACTAAAAACCTCCCACACGTACTGCTCATACTCATTTCCTCCTGTGATGAGTTTGGCAGCCACACAAAAACTCTATTGCTACTTCTCATCTCATTCTGCTTGTTAAGCTCCTTCCAACCAAACTCTGAGATTCAGTCTTAGATTACATCTTTAATATTAAATAATAGGTAGAATTCTGCAATATGTAATTCACATTACAAATGCCCGTCTTTCAAACTGACACAAAACAATGAATGATGCCACAGTCGCCTTATGCACTTGTTTATTTCTTCTTGCCTGCTGTATTTCCTTGGATTTTTTTACATGAAGTTTTAAGTAAGTTTGTTAGAAAGAGGGACCTATAAAATAAGAACTCTGAAAATTTTAAGTGCAATTATGAAGCAGGAACTTTTCTGAGGCACATGAAGTAAGCCATTGGATAGAGAAGAAATACTAAAACAAAAGCTTTTATGTAGCAGCTTAAAGAAATTACAGGTCATGGCAGACTTGAGATTATAATATTAGATGAATATGAAAAAGAAGTTTGAAAGCATTCTCTTCACAGGCAAAAGTTTGCCTTTTTTTTTAAAGATGTGTTTTTAGAGCAGTTTTAGGTTCACAACAAAATTAAGATGAGGGTACAGAGATTTCCCATGTTCTCCCTGCATCCCATCTGCTTAGGACTCATCCCCACATTACTACATCCCCACACTCCAGTGGTGTATTTGTTATATATGTTTGAATACTTATGTATTTAGGTATGGGCTATTTTTTTCTCGTTGTTGTTGTTTGGGATTCATTGAGGGTACAAAGAATTGGGTTATACTGATTTCATTCATTAGATAAAGGCCTTCTTGTAATTGTGTCCCACCTCCAAGAGGTAAGCCATATGCCGTGACCCCACATCCCTCTCCCTTCTCCCTCTTCCTCATTTCCCTACCCCATGGCTTATGTTAGCTCATCTACTGCTTTCATATTAGAATTAAGTACTTGGGATTCTTACTGCTCCATTCTTGTGATACTTTACTAAGAAGAATGTGTTCCTTGTCCATTCAGGTTAATACAAAACATGTAAAGTGTCCATGTCTTTCAATACATATATCACAAATTGTTAATCTATTTCTGGGTTGGTGGGCATTTAGATTGTTTCTATAATTTGGTGATTGTAAATTGACCTGCAATAAATAGTCTAGTGCAAATGTCCTTATGATAAAAGGATATTTTTTCTTCTGGTTAGATGCCTAGTAATGGGATTACAGGATCAAATGAGAGGTATAATTTGAGGTTTTTGAGGATTCTCCATACTTCCTTCCAGAAGGGTTGTATTAGTGTGCAGTCCCACCAGCAGAGTAAAAATGTTCCCTTTTCGCCACATCCACACCAGCATCTGCAGGTTTGAGACTTTGTGATGTAGATATTTTCACCAGGGTGATATCTCAGGGTAGTTTTCATTTGCATTTCTCTGATGTTTAGGGACAAAGAGCATTTTTTCATATGATCATTAGCCATTTGTCTGTCTTCTTTGAGAAGGTTCTATTCATTCCTCTGGCCCAGTGATATATGGGATTGTTTGGCCTTTTTCTGTTGATTAATTTGAGTTCTCTGTAGATCCTAGGTGTCAAGCTTTTGTCCAATTCATAATATGCAAATATCATTTCCCATTCTGAAGGTTTTCTATTTGCTTTGGTTGTTGTCTCCTTAGCTGTACAGAAACTTTTCAGTTTAATTATATCCCATTTGTTTCTTTTTTATTGTTGTTTCAATTGGCATGGGAATCTTCACAAAATCTTTCCCCAGGCTGATATCTTCAAGTGTTTTCCCCACACTTTCTTTGAGGATTTTTATTGTTTCTTCCTTAGATTTAGATCTTTATCCATCTTGAATCAATTTTTGTGAGTGGAGGAAAGTGTGGGTCCAGTTTCAGTCTTTTACATGTGGTTATCCATTTATTAAATAGGGATTCTTTCCCCCAGTGCATGTTCTTGTTTGGTTTATCAAATATCAGGTAGCTGTAAAATGTTAGTTTCGTCTCATGGTTTTCTATTTGGTATATTTTGAATACACATTGATAAACAATTATCACTCAAAGCCCGTTGTTACATTAGCGGTTCATGCTTGGGGTTGTTTATTCCGTGGGTTCACTCAGGTGTTCATTCTTAGTGTTATTCTTTCCTAGCGTTTGGAAAATGTATCATGGCAGGCATCCACAATGTTAATATTGTATGAGCATTTTCACTGCACTGAAAATATTGTGCTCCGCCGAATCATCCCCCCACATCCCTTGCAATCACTGGTCTTTTTCCATAGTTTTGCATTTTCAGAATGTCATACAGTTAGAATCATACAGTATTTAGCCTTTTGAGATTAGCTTCCATCACTAAGTAATTTGCATTTAAAATTTCTACATGTCTTTTCATGGTTTGATAGCTCATTTCTTTTTAGTACTGGATAATATTCCCTTGCCTTGGATATACCACAATGTATTTATTCACCTATAAAAGAAATATTTGTTGTAAAAGAAATCTCCCGAGTTTTGGCTATTATGAAGAAAGTTGCTATAAACATCCACGTGCAGCTTTCTGTGTAAAAGTAAGTGTTGAAATCCTTTGGGTAAATACTAAGGAGGGCAGCTGTTGAATCATATAGCAAAAGTATGTGTAGTTCTGTGAGAAAGTGAAAACCAACTCTCTAACAATGGCATCTACCATTTGCACTTGTGCCAGTAATGAATGAAAGCTCCTATGGCTAGTCCAGACTGGCTTATCTCAATTGTTTTTACCTTTGCTCCTTGGTGAAAGATCAGTCGACCGTGTTTTTGTGAGTCTATTTCTGGGCTCTCTGTTCTGTTCCCTTCATCTGTTTGTCTACCCTATCACACATTCTTGAGTACTGTGGCTATATAGTAATTCTCAAAGTCAGGCGGTATCAGTCCCGAAATTGTTCTTCTTCGTCTACATATGGATTTGGCTATTTTGGATCTTTTGCTTCTTCATAGAAATTTTATAATCAATTTGTTGATTACCACAAGATAGCTGCCTGGGATATTGATTGGAACTACATTGAGTCTATAAATCAATTTAGGAAGAACTGATATCTTAACAATGTTTTATCTTCACATTAATTAACATGTAATATTTCTCTACTTACTTGGTTTTTCTTTTAATTTCAGATTAACATGAGGGCACCAATGATTAGGTTACATTATCTGCATTTGTTAAAGTCCAAGTTGTAGTTGTTTCTTTCATCAGTTTCATAGTTTTTATAATGTAGGTAAAATTGTAAATATTTGTTTAGACAAGTGCTTATTTTAATAAGCACTAATATCAATGCTATTTTGTTTTTAATTTCAAATTGTACTTATTCATTGCTAGTAGATAGAGCATTGATTGACCTTTGTTTACTAACCTCATATCTTAAAACCTTACTGTAATGGCTTTTTAGTTCCCACAGGATTTGTGATGATTATCTTGGAATTTTTACAGAGATTATTTTATCATCTGTGAGAAACTACAGTTATATTTTTCCCTCCCAATCAATTTTGAATGTATTTCATTTTCTTACTTAACCTTTCATTGAATTTTCTAGGACATCAATATGATGTTGAAAGGAAGATGTGATGGAACATTGTTATGTATTCCTGGGTTTTGTAAGAAAGCTTCAAATTTATTCTCATTTTTTTGTAGATATTCCTTATCAAATTGAGGACGTTTCTCTTTAATCTTATTTTATTGATAATGTTTATTATGGATAGATATTGGATTTTAGCAAATGTGTTTTCTCGCATCTATCGATATGATCATGTGATTTTAGTCTCTTTTCTATCAATGTGATGAAAGGATCACTTTTTTCAATTTGATTTAACATGGAGGATACCGGCCTATCATCTCATAACTTCTTTTTAGAATCTCCTTTGTTAATTGGACTTAAGAATTACTTTCAGACCTTCTCCAATCTTTATTCTATACTTCCTTTGTATACAATACTGAGTTTTAGCCCCTGGGCATCTATATCATAATTGCATATTAACCATAAGTTTTTCGCTGACCTGTTTGAACATCTAATATTCTGTTTTGTATGTTAAGAAAAAACATGAAGAAATTTTGGGTCAACATTTTTGTAACGTTTGACCAAATCAGGGAAATTTTCTTCAATAATAGCAAATATAAAGCAATATATTTTATACACTGTCAAGCGTTGAGAAGGTGGCAAGGTTCTGTCAAGTACACCCATCCAGGAGCTGACTCTTCGACAGTCCCAGAGACCTGGATATAATAGACCCAAACTGTGCAAGAGGAAGTTAGACTTTCACATCAGAGCTGCACTTCTTGCTATGATTCATTTGGAATAACAAACCACTTCAGAGTAAACGCCACATAATTCCTATGAAAGGTGGCGTTCCATTGACCTAGGACAAACTGATTCGGAAGATAAATAATTGTAGTTAAAGTCTTTGTAAGGATAAGGTCCAATTTTTGTACATATTCTAGTGTATGCCATGGAAATAGCAGACCTTAATCAGGCCGGCCGATGTTAAAGTCCCTCCTTAAGATTTTTACCTTTTTAAATGGAAGTAAATATTATCTTTCTTCCAGCCTTTGCCACATCCCCACATCTTCACAAAATGAAATTAGGAAACAGCAGATTTCACTTGCCAGGGCAGCCAATTAAATGGCTGAGGGTGTCTTTTTCTGTGTCATTTTCAGAAACAATTGTATCATTAAATCGCTGAAATTGTAGTGTCAGCAGGAAATAGAGAAAATAGCTGCCAAAGGGAGAGAAAATATGAACAATACAGCTATTTTGATGTCTTCCTGCCCTTCTTTTCTGTGTCTAGTGCTGAACAAGCTATAAACAAAATGCGAGGGAGCAAAGGCTCCCGTGTTGGAGCCTGGGTGACTCCAACCTCCCTTTGTGGGAGGTTCGCTCACCGATTTCTTCTGCTCTCACTGGGCGCCTCAGGCAAACCGCGCTAATCAGTGTTTCAGAGCACAAGTTCCACTTCCTTGCTTCTACTTTATCTCCAGTCACTGTTCACTCATGAATACTCTCCCTCATCTCTCTGTTTTCAGTTAATTCATGTATTCATTTAATTAATACCTATTAAACTTTTCCTTTTGCCAGGCACAATTCCAAGCTGTTAAAATACATTTGTGAATAAAACAGATTAAAAAAAACCCCCTTCCTTTGAGGAGTTTTCTTGGAGGTGGTAAAAATAGACATAAAGTTGCATATATAATAAATCTGTCAATCATATAATAGGTTGTGGTCAGTAGAGCTCAGAAAGGGAAGCAAGAGTCAGGGGCTTGCGTTTTTAATAAGGTAGTTAGAGATTTGGGAAAAAGAGTTTTAGGCTGTCCTAACAGGCTCATGGCATAGTAGCTAAATGAACACATTCTTTCATTGGCCTTCCCAGGTTCATAATCCAGCTCTGTAATTTATTAGTTGTGTGACCTTAAGAAACTTCCTATATTTTTTCTAGGCTTCAGTTTTCTCATCTCTAAAGGGAGGTTATTGATGGTACCTGTGAATTCCTTTTTATGCATAAACCTTAGAACAGGATGTGTGATAGACGTTGCTTGGGACTTGTGGTACAGAGCACTATGTGAATTCTCTCACTATTGTTTTCTGAAGAATGTACGCTTCAATTTAAAGACATCTGAAATGAGGCAAATTTATATCTCTATAGTGAAGGCCACAACCCATTTATTGCACGGGATGACGGGGGAAAGGGGAGAGGGAGGGAAAGGGAGGGAGAGGGTGGGGGGAGAGAGGATAAAGGGCAGGATCAAACCAGTGGTGTATATTTGAATGGTCAGGAGAAAACTTCTAAACACGGATCAAAAATGTTCTCACATAGTAATGAGAAAGTCTCTTGAATGTTATCACAATCAGGTTGATAAAAATATCTCCGATTG
>CAUYRH010159880.1:0-19069 GCA_963574655.1 Perodicticus potto
TAATTGGTGGAGCCACACCTATGGGGCATCTTAGAAGGGTACAGGTGAAACTTACTAAATGCAGAATACAAATGTCTTCATCCAATAACTAAGAAAATGCCATGAAGGCTATGTTAAACAGTTTGATGAAAACATTTCAGATTGTATGTGAAACCAGCACATTGTACCCCTCGATTGCCCTAATGTATGCAGCTATGATTTAATAATAAAATAAAAAAACAAAAGAAAAAGAAAAAGATCACAGATCTTAACAAAGTTGGATATAAATATGACTAGGAAATATCATCTGAAATATTCACATGATTCAACTGAAAAACCAAGGAAATATGTGAGTTCAATAAAGCAGATGGTCGTAAAATAGGAAAAAAAAAAGAACATCTGCAAGGAAATAAGCTGTCACAGAAAATGGAAAATGGTGACAGTGCTGAATTAAGGTAAGGGGTATCTTTTAAAGTAATTCAAGGTGTGTACAAGTGTAGCTTGGGAGATAGTAGGCATTATGACAGTGATCAAAGGTCATCTCCTGGATATAGGGAATAGAATAGAGATGAAACTAGTCCCATATCACCACCTGACCTTTGATAAAGCAAACAAAAGCATGCATTGGAAAAAAGAATTCCTAGTTAATAAATGGTGTTGGGAGAACTGGTGAGCCACATGTAAAAGGCTGAAAGTGGACTTGCACCCCTTGCCACTTGCAAAAATTAATGCACGATATATAAAAGATTGAAACCTAAGGAAAAAACTATAAAAAATCTAGAAAAAATTGTGGGAAAGATTCTTAGTAGCATTAGTCTTGGGAAAGAATTTATGAAGATGACCTCAAAGGTAATCTCAGCAACAACAGAAATTAATTGGGATCTGATCAAGTTTAAAAGTTTCCACACAGCTAAGGACACAATCAACTAAATAAAAAGACAACTTTCAGAATGGGAGAAAATATTTTCATGCTACACATCTGATAAAGGCCTAATAACTGGAATCTAGAGAGAACTTAAGCAAATCAACAACAAAAAAATCTGGGCAAGAGACATGAACAGCAACTTTTCTCATGAGGACAAACAGCCAAGAAACTCGTGAAAAAATGCTCATCATCTCTAATCATCAGAGAAATGCGAATCAAAACCACCCTGGGGTGGTGCCTGTGGCTCAAAGGAGTAGGGCACTGGCCCCATATACCAGATGTAGTGGGTTCAAACCCAGCCCCGGCCAAAAAAAAAAGCAAAACTGCAAGAAAAAAAAACAACAACCAAAAAACCCACTTTGAGTAGGGTGCTGGCCCCATATATGGGGGGAGGGTGGGGAGGGTGGCGGGTTCAAGCCCCCTGGCCAAAACTGCAAACAAACAAACAAACAAACAAAACCCCTACTTTGAGATATTGCCTAACCTTAGCGAGAATGACCCACAGTCCACAAACTGCAGATGCTGGCGTGGGTGCAGAGAGAAGGGAGCACTCCTGTACTGTTGGTAGGACTGAAAACTAGTACAGCTTCTATGGAGGGAAGTATGGAAAATCCTGGAAGAACTAAAAGTGGACCTTTGGTTTGATCTTGCAATCCCATTTCTGGGTATCTACCCAAAAGAAAAGAAGTCATTTTGCCTAAGGATATCTGCACTAGGGTATTTACAGCAGCCTGATTTACAATTGCAAAGATGTGGAAACAACCCAAATGTCCCTCAATACATGACTGGATTAATAAACTGTGATATATGCTTACCATGGAATACTATTCAGCCATAACAAGATGGAGATTGTCTATCCTTTGTTATAACTAGGATGGATTTGGGGAATGCTCTTCTGGGTAAAGTATCACAAGAATGGAAAGACAGGCATCACGTGTACTCAATACCAATTTGAAACTTGTAGATTAACAATAATGAGCTCCCATAAGAGAAAAACTTAAGTCGAATACAAGAAGGAAGAAGTGGGGGAAGGAGGTCAGCAGGTCCCTTTCTAGTAGGAGCAATGTGAAGGTGTATGGTAACCTTCCTGTGTGAGGGACATAGCTACAACTTAGACTTTGCCTTGCAAATGCAAGCAATGTGGTCTAATTATATAATAGTAATATATAATATATAATTATATATTACTCAGATTAATCAGAAGTAAATAAGTGAAAAGGAAAACAAACACCACATGTACTCAATACTAAAATGGAACTTCTTGATCAACTGTTAGGTACACAGATGGAAGTAAAACTCAATGGAAATCAAGAAGGTAAGGTGGGTGGAGGAGAGGTCCTGCAATGCACACTGTCTGGGTGAAGGGTATACTTACAACTTTGAGTTAAAATGTACAAAAGAAAATTATGTAACCAAAGCTGTGTGCCCCTATAATATTCTGGGGGCGGGGGTGGTGGTGGAAAGAAAACCAAAATGCTGAACAGATGCTATTGCCCAGTGTGGAGCAGTAAGCTCTTGGACTTTGTATAAAGAGAAAGTAAAACTACTTTTATTTGCATATGATATGATATTATCCTTAGCACATACAAAAGAATCAAAGATGCAGTTAACTGAAATACATCATTATAAAGATGCCAGTTCTTCTTGTTAATTTTAAATTTATCACGATGCCAATAAAATTGAGTTTTAAAAGCTGATACTAACATTATTATAGAAAGCCAAATGTGGAAGAATAGGCAGGAAACCACCAATAAAAAGATGTGAGGGTGTAATTACCCTACCAGACATTAAAACACACCTCTATAATCAAAACAATGAGGTACTGGGTCATAAACTGAGAAATCAACCAGTGGAATAGGAGACTCAGTAATATACCAAAGTTCATATGGAAATGTGGTATATGATAAGAGGGAAAGGTGAACTGTTTAGTAATTAAAGTTTAGACAACCTGGGAACCATTTTGAAAGAATATAAAATTAGATCCAGAAGTTTATACTACATAAAAAATTGTAATAACACAAAATGCATCAAAGACCTAAATGGTAAATGGAAGCCATGTGGTATTGTAAGAAAAGATTAGTAAATCCTTCTTTAATTTTGGTATAGGAAAAATATTTCTAATTCCTCAAAATCTATAGGCAGTTAAAAAAAGATTAATAATATTGACTACATAGAATAAAATGTTTTAGTATATCAAAAAACACAATAGCTCAAAAGATGGGAGAAGATATTTGCAGTAAATACTATAGATTAAGGCCTATATTCCTAACATATGAAGAAATCCTGAAGTTAAGGAACCAAGGACCAAAAACCCGACATGAAAGTGGGAAAGAGAAATAATCAATCTAAAAACTAAGATGTAAAAGAGCCTTTAGTCATACAAAAATGTTTACATTCATAATTAAGGAAATGCGAATTAGTTGTTTAAAACCACCAAGATGCCATCGCTCACCTGGTGAAAATTAAATGTGATGCCCTCTGCCATGTTATAACCTTTGCAAACTGCTTAACTTCTCTGAGCCTGCCTTTCCTAGATAGACTTCACCAGATGCTAAGTAGATACTGGCACCATGCTCTTGGACTTCCCAGCATTCAGAACCATAAGCTATTATGTATAAATTACCCAATTTATGTTATTCCATTACAGCAACAGAAAATAGACTAAGACAGACGGGTTGAATAAATTATGGTACCACCATACAAGAGAGTTTTATGCAGCAGTTAAAAAGAATGAGGGAGGAATTGATATGGAATGATTTTCCAGGATATGTTGATTAAGAAAAACAAACAAACAATCCATCAAACAGAAAACCCAAAGGACTAAAAGTGTCTGTCATGTGAGGAACAGGAAAACTATGGGGAAATACATTTGTATCTGTTCGTTTGTGCAAAATGCATATGGGAAGGCTAAATAAAAAACTATCACGAGTTCCATTTAAAACTGGTAGCCTGAATCCTGGGTGAGATTTGTTTCTAATAAAGTTGTACCTGGCTGACGGCAGTTTCAGTGTTTAATGAGGCACTAATTTTCTAAGGGGAATGGATAGAATATTTCATCCAACTGCCTTTTGTGGCACTAATTCTGTTTATTACTCTGTTAAATATCGGATAGCCCCTCTAACTCTCGCTATCACTGCAAATGCGAGAAAAGGGATTGGAGTTTGATGAAAAACCCTGATGCCTTCACCCTTGAAACTAAGGGAGTATGTAGTTTGAGTTATCTATAAACAAGTCTTGCTGTCCCTGTGGGGACCCTCAGACCTGCTGTTTTCATATAAGGTCCTAAGGAGCCCTGTGCTGAGGACACAATGGTTAAAAGTTAGCAGCTGCTCACAGTTACTTGACAGAAAGGTAGACCTCCAATGTTTAGCAAATTATAATTAAGAGTCTGAGGAAATGCAAATAAAGCCAGTTCCATTATTACAATTTGAGGCATATGTTACCTGAGAAAAGAGTAAGACAAAGTCAGAAATAACAGGATAATAATTATAAAAGCTGACAGGTGGAAAATTTTGTTACTTCAGAGGTGCACCTGTGCCTATATATATTATCAATAGGAATAGGAGAAAGCATTTTAGAGAGGCAGTTAGGTAAGAGGAAGTAGTGAGAGATTTGTATATGACAGACCACAATTAAATTCTTGATTCAGATGTCTATGAGATATAACCTTTGCAAACTGCTTAACTTCTGTGAGCCGGCCTTTCCTTTCTGTAAGGCAGGGATGAGATCACCCCTTTGTTGGATAAGGCACTGTATATATCTGGTAGGCAGTAGGTTTATAATAAGTAGTGGGTTCCCACAGGGACAGGAATACTTTTAATTTTTTTTTTTTTTTTGTAGAGACAGAGTCTCACTTTATCGCCCTCGATAGAGTGCCTTGGCATCACACAGCTCACAGCAACCTCCAACTCCTGGGCTTAGGAGATTCTCTTGCCTCAGCCTCCTGAGTAGCTGGGACTACAGGCACCCACTACAATGCCCGGCTATTTTTCTGTTTTTGCAGTTTGGCCGAGGCCAGGTTTGAACCTGCTACCTTCGTTATATGGGGCCGGTGCCCTACTTGACGATCCACAGGCACCGCCCAGGAATACTTCTAAATACTTCAAGTTTTGGGTGGTGCCTATGGCTCAAAGGAGTAGGGCACCAGCCCCATATGCTGGAGGTGGTGGGTTCAAACCCAGCCCCGGCCACAAACTGCAATAAATAAATAAATAAATAAATAAATAAATAAATAAATAAATAAATAAATAATTAAATACTTCAAGTTTTATATCTTTACATTCATTTCTCTTATATTATTTTTCTCTTTTGTTTCAGATCCTATTTATCTTCTCGGCTTCTTAATTTTGAGTATTTTTCAGGGCTGGCTGCCTTTCTTGCTTACTATTTCTTCCACAGAAATCTTTCCCCAAGCCATGGTTTTAATTGTGATTTTCTTTCCCTAAGAGGAAACAACATCAATATCAGAGTTGATGAACAGCTGTATTAATTCCAGAAAAGAATATCACAAAACTACATTGATTTCCAGCTTATGAATCATTAATCTCACAATCTATTGAAGGTCTTCTACATACAAGGTATTATCTACCAGATGTTTGAAGGAGTCTGGTTGTAAACTGATTATAATAAAAGCAGAATGATCCAGGTGGTGCACAGAAAACGCTATAGGGCATTAGAAGAGGGAGCCACTAATTAGGACCAGAGAAATCTTCATTAAAAAGATGCATTTAAAGTGGCTCTTAGAGGAGGAGAAGAATTTCAAGAGGAAAATTACTTGAGAAATTGATTATTTGGTGGTTCAGTTTTCTTTTTTAATTCAACGAATGTAAAAGGAAGAGAGCTGAGATCAAAGAGATCTAAGTGAATGAGCTATATTATGTTCCTCATTTTTATGTTTATGTTGGGCAGAAGATTGTTACAGAACAGACAGTTGTTAGAAAAGGAAATTTTTCCCTGCTGAGTCGTTTCCAAGAAGGCATGGAAAGAACCAATATTGGGAAATTACCTCTTCTTTTATGGAGACTAGCTTAGAATCTGGTTTAATGGAAACCATTCATTAGAGAGATGAGAGAAGTAATCTCAATTAATTTATCTCCCATCTTATGTGGAAACAATAGAGCATTGAAGGCATGCTACAGACAAGAAACTTGCAGCTAGGACTTTGGTGTGACTTTGATGGAGGCAGCCTAGAGAAACTATTAGAGAGACACACAGGCCTAGGCCACATTGTGTTTTGGGAGAAGCTTATGAAAAGATCGTCACACCGGGCAGTGGTTAGAGTTGATTGCAATAAGAAGGCTTTGTAGTTTATCGATGTATGTTTTTAACAGAATAGTTAAGCAGTTTTTATGTGTGGAGTGGCTTCCAGAGTCAGGAAATCTGGACTCACTCACAGCTATACGACTTGATCTTTGGAAACCTCCGTTTCTGTATGAACAGAGTGAACCAATGTTAATACTAACTAGGGTTGATGAGGAGATCAAAGGTGCAACTACAGACAAACATGGTCTAATATTGTTTGGGATTTTCATGTATGTCAGTGACTATTCAAAGGAGCAAGATCAACCAATAAACTACCAGGCCAGGGGTATAGCTTATTACATATGGAAGAGCCTTCTGTAAAGAAGATAAGAAGATACTGAGTTCTTAACTTGATGGTTCAGATAAAGTCTCCATGTAGCCTAGACAGAGTCTTTCTATAGTCTCCAATACTGTGTTTCTGAAACTGAAGGTTTTAACTCATTATTGGGCCATGGAATTAATTTACAGTTGTCACTGGGATTTCTTTCCTTGGTGAATCAGACAAAAAGTAGAATAGGTTAGAGTACAATAGAAAATATCTAACTGCCTTTGATGTAGTAAGGCAGTTAGACGTTACTAATAAAAAATATAATACTGTCTGTACCTATATATACACAACTATGCCTTAACAAGTGGTAGGTAGAAATGTCAAATGTAGTTTTTACAAATGGCTTGCAGTCAGCATTTGAAAAGCTTTGCTCTAGAGCAGTGGTTCTCAACCTTCCTAATGCTGTGGCCCTTTAATACAGTTCCTATGGGTCGACCCACAGATTGAGAACCACTGCTCTAGAGTTTCAAGGACTTCTACTCTCAAATTCTTTATCTCCTTACATTTCTCACAAGCCTTACTTTCTGCATTCTCACCTGTCCAGTGGTCCCATTCTCAGGGTTGTTTACCTTTCATCTCAAACTGATATTTCTAAAGCTGCACTCTCTCTGGCTTCAAAGCATTTTATCCTGCTAAAATTTCGATTTTCTTGTATTTGCTGTATTCCAAGTTTCTCTCAAGCAAGCCCTTAGTAGTTTTTAACTCTTGCCTGTCTCTAACCTCTCTTCCTCATCTTTAATCAGTGGGATTAAAAAGGTCATGGAACTGATATTAACTAAGTGTCCAGCATCTGTCAGGCACCATGCTGCATGCTTTATATATATTGCTTCACGGGATTCTCATTGGACCCTTATAAGGAAGTGAGGTTCAAAGAGGTTGAGTAATCAGCCTTATACCACACGGATTGTACTTCTGTAGAGGGGCTCTTTTGGCTATATCAACTTGGATCTGTTTCATTCCAAAAACTAATGGTTTCCATTACATCCTGCCACCTTCCCAAATGCATTCTTTGAAATTATTTCTTCAGGAGCTCAGCTGATGTTAGAGAAGTTATGATTCAGAATAATAATCACTACTTGATCTTGGGTTGCCATTAGGGCTCATATTGCTGGCACGAACTTCAGATCTCTAAACTGTTATTCTGCAAAAGATGTAATTAAGACCCCAAAAGGTCAAGTAACTTCATGAAGCCATAGGCTAATAAGTAGTAGAACTTTAGCCAGAATTCTGGTTTTGATTTTAGTGTAGAAATATTTTCATCTCTTTTATTAGACTCAGGAGCATAGAACCAAAGATAAAAAAAAAAAAGAAATAAAGAAAAAACAGGATCCACAGAGTAAAGAGTTCTTGTATACTCCAATGTCTCAGAGTAATTTAGATGAAATTGATTCCTTGTTAAATCCTTAGGATCAGAAATCCTTTGAGATTTTCTTCTGAAAATCTCAGTGAGTTTCTTCAGTCAATAGACTTCTAAGAGCCCCTTTCTGGCCAGGTCTTTGTGTGTTGTTTGCATGGAATTCCTTTAAAGAAAAAGAATAAAGTTGTTATGAGAGAGGCTGAAATCTTATAATTAGGCCCTCTTATAAGTTCAGGGATTCTAAGTGCTAGAGAAACAGAGTTACTGAATTTTTTTTATCTTTCCCTCAAACTCCAGCTGCTCAGCAAAGGTAGAGTTTAAGACAGTCAAGCTCTAGACAGTGGGAGCAGTAAGTGGGTTCTCTGTGCCTGCTCTTTACCCTTCCACTTCATTCTTTGATATACTCAGTTATCCCAGCCTTGGTCTGATGGCTTATTTATTCATTTCGATTTTGGGACACTCCATGGTAGTCTTTATAATGTTGTGAATTTGATTCAGTTCAAGATAAGATTTTTCTAACCCCCCATTTCTGCTCTCCTCATCCCTAATAAAATCACATTTATTATAGTCCTAGAAATGTGCTGTTCTTCATTTACTTTTCTCTGTTGAGACGTAAGAGGGTCTTAGCTCAGGTTTCTGCAGTTTTATAGGCCTTACCTGGTAAAGCTGGCACAGTGGCTAAATAGTCTCTGTAACATTGAGATTCCAATGTTTTTGAAATAGACAAGAGTGGTGTAAAAAAAATGTGTGTCTTTATTTGGGCATATTGTCTTTATGACAGAAATCACCCCAAAATGTAAAACAGCATTGGATTATTGATGGGCTTACCTGAGTTTTTATATTAAAGGCATATCTGTAAAGAGATGATTTTAGTAAATACAGCCTGAGGTAAAAATACACTTCTTTTGTTCCCTGTAGTTTAAAATTGTTACTCATTTCAGAAGACTAGACCACAAGAAATGTGAGATCACAAATAATTCTATTTATCAGGTGAGAGGTATCATTAACATTCTGAATTCAATGTTTCTTTTTTGTTTTAATTTAGGAGGAAAATAACGTTCTAAAATGAATAGGGAAATTGAACTCCGTCCCCACATCATGTATGCCCTGATATTTTCTACCTTTGTGCTTGCACTTGGCTACCACCTTCCATCTGGAATTCCCGCCTAGCCAGCTCCTCCTCTGTAAACTCTACCCAGTTAAACAGTAAGTCCCCCAAGCTACCAGAAAGTCCTTGTCAAATCTGTAGGAACAAAAGTCTTATAGGTTATTCTTCTGAATTATGGGTTCTTGTGCTTCTAAGAGCCCTTATTGTCAAATGCAGTGTGAGTTATTTGAATATAATTTATTCCAAAAAAGAATAAAATTGTTAAAATTTCTAGCTGTACCATGAAAATTTGTTTTATCCTATTAGCCCACACATACGGTCCAACATTCTCAGAATTGGTACATATAAATCCACACAGTTTAGTATTTAATTTTTTTCTAATTGGATGTTATTTTTATATCCATATCGAGACAAAAATCTGTATGTGTTTATTAAGCACCTACTACGTAAAGCACTGTTTGGCACCATGAGAGAGTTTAAAAAATGGAGAAATTATCACTGATCTCAAATCATTGGACTAGCTATTCATCAGACAATCATTTGTTAAACCTTTTATATAACATAGGCCCTGTGTTAGGTATTAGAGATCTTATATCAATAAGAAACATCAGCTGTGACTAACAGGAAAACTGACCAGCAGGTGCTTACATCAGGGGTCAAACTTGTTCTATAAAGGGCTAGATAGTAAGTGTTTTGGAATCTTCCATATGGCCTTTATTGCAACTACTCAATTTGACTGTAATGTAAAAATAGCTGTAGATGAAATGTAAATGAATGGGCATGGCTTTGTTCCAATAAATATCTATTTACAAAAATTAAAAGTGGCCCAGATTTGGCTTAGGGGCATAGTTTGTGGCTTAAGTAGATAGGACTTTATTATTCTCATATTACAGGATGCCCAAAGATATCTGCTATTGGATTAGTGCTTAATGATGTTATTGTCCCATCTCTGAAATTCTTTTTGCTTTTCTCTTATGATTACAGGATGACTGCTATCTTCCAGCTATTCTGATGACACTTAAAGGAGGAAGAATGGGGAAAAGAAAAGACTTAAACCAGTAAAGAATAATGATTTTTTTTTTTTTTTTGAGACAGAGTCTCACTCAGTTGCCATGGGGTAGAGTGCTGTGGTGTCATAGCTCACAGCAACCTCAAACTCTTGGGCTCAAGTGGTCCTCTTGCCTTAGTCTCTCAAGGAGCTAGGACTTCAGGTGCCTGCCACAATGCCAAGCTATATTTAGAGATGGGGTCTCAATCTTGCTCAGGCTGGTCTTGAACTCTTGAGCTCAAGCAATCCTCCGCTTTGGCATCCCAGAGAGCTAGGATTACAAGCATGAGTCACCTCATCCAACCAAGAATAATGATTTTTTAATAGAAGTTCTCACAGTGGACTTTCATGTCTCATGGGCCATAACTCCTACCTACAAGGTAGGCTGGCAACACAAACATTTGACTTTCCAGTTTTTATTGTTAGATGTGACAAGGGATTATAAGTGGCTTTGGTGATAGCCAATGTCTACGACAAATATAGTGGTCAGGAAAGTTCCTTCCCTTGAGGAGATAATAGTTTGGTAGGAAAGATAAATAAGAAACAGATCCTATAAATATGATGTTCCATGACAGAAGGGTCAGCACGGGGTCCTATAGAAACAAACATGAAGAATTTAGCATAGAATTGTATGGAACTTAAGTTTTGGAACTTGTCCAGAGGACACAGAATCCGAATTGTCAAAGAAAGGAGGGGGTGACATATTGATAAAAGTATTAAGTACCATAGTCATGGCAGAAATAAGGAGCAATAAATATTCAGAGGGGAAAGAGCTGAGAAGAGTCTACTGGATAATTTTGCCATTTTACTTGAAAATTGGTCAGATTGTCAATGGGTGAAGAGAAGGGGGAAGAGTATTTTCAAGAGTTGCGAATAGAGTGAGCTAAGATATAGAGGGGGAGAGGAAATGTGGTGGACAAATAGGCCAGCTCTCTCTCATATACCAAGGGTTAGTTCTCCGTTTGGAGAGCATAGCCAGTAATTGCTAGAGGGGAGGTAGTCTATGGCTATTATTTGACAAATCATTCCAGCTGACCAGGGCCACAGGCCCCAAGTCCAGTCAGGGAAGGTCTGTGCAGAAAATGTAGTCAGGTTGGTATACATTTGGGACACTGAGGCCAGAAAATACAAGGAGCAAATTAAGCAGCAAGGTAGTATGAAGGCAGAAGTTCAAGCAAGGTTATAGTGGACCTGGTACAAGAGCACCTGTTATAGGCAAAGATAAGGGTAGATTCTAAGTTGCTACAGTCCAGAACCTGGAACTAGCCAAAGGACCATGTTAAAAACTTCTGTGTTAACTTGTGAGTTCCTTGCCAATTGATTAAGTCAATCATTAATCTTTTATACTAAAAGTAAGTAATATATGCCCAATATGGGATGTCAGGGAAATATTAGAAGAAGAAAAGAAAGCAAAAAATAAAAACCAATGATAATTTATAGCCACAAAGACTTATTGTGGATTTTTGTACACAATTGTGTAAAGGTTTTGCCCATAATTTTTTTATATGACATGAGCATTTTTCTTGATACAATTTTATTGATAATATAATATTCCTTTATGTAGATGTACCATAATTTATTTAATTACTCCCCTAATGTCGATTATTTACTTGTTTTCGTATTTCACTAATTAACATATATAAAACTTCAATAAATCTTATAATGTACATTTGCATTTATAATTCTATGTCTGTTTTAATACATGGTCCCTAAATTCTTTGATAACCTTGTCTAGAGGTGGGGTCTAGCTTCCTCCCTTTGAATCTGGGCAGAAGGGATGCTATGTCAGTTTCAGGACTCAGGCTTTTTGAAAATGGCAACTTCTACTTTCTGTCTCCTGGGATTCTCACTCTTGGAACCTAAAACTCCCATGTTGTGAGGAAGTGCAAGCATCCTGTGGAGAGGCCCATGTGGAGAGGGACCCAGGACTTCAGCCTCAGCTTCCAGCTGATACTGGCCTCGTTTATCAGCCATATGAGTGAACCCTTTTGGAACTGAATCTTCCCATTCAAGCTGCCTTAGCTAATGATGGAGTATAAATGAGCCTTCCTTGCAGAGCCCTGTCCACATTATATACTTATGAGCTAAATATGTGATTGCTTTTTTTTTTTAGCAACTAAGTTTTGGAGAATTTGTTATATAGCAATAAATAACCATAATAATTTCTTATTGTCACTTTAGAATAGGTTCCTAGAGAAGGAAAAACTATGTTAAAGCATAAATATCTCAAAAGCTCTTGATAAATATTTCCTTGCAGACCTCTAGAGGGTTTGTTTCAATGTCCACTTCCATTATCAGTGTCTCAGTGTGTCTTTCTCACTGTATGCTTGCCAGCACTAATATTATAGTAAAGCCCACTTAATTTTCATTATTGAATATTAGCTTATTTACTCAATATAATCCTATAAGATATTTACTTTTGTTACTTTTTTTGATTTATACAAACTCTTTAATAAAAGGACACTATTCTCACTGTATTTGTGACAATTTTTTCCCAGTTTATTTGCTTTTAAAGTTTTTATCCTTTTAATTCTGTTCACAATGTTTATGCAAATGAATTTATTATTATGCAATCAAGTTTTGCTCTTTTTCTCCATTCAGGAATAAGGAGAGAAGATGACCCATATGGAACAACTAGAAATAATATCTGAGGATCCTGTAGAGACATTCACAATCACAAAATATAACAATCTGTATAGGGACAGGCAACTATAAGCTGCTTTACAGAGGTAACTTCCTGTGGCTGTGATTGCACAAAGGAAAGCCTAGTTCTTTGGGGGATTATCAACAAATAAAACACTGCTGAAAACAGATATGAAAAAAGCACAACCTTGCCCATATCTATGGATTGATTATAGCTATGACAATACTTCTATAATATATTTCTCTCTATAAGGGAGTATCTTTATAAAGCATTATTATTTTAATATTTAGGAATCTTCATTTCAATGGGCTTCTGTGATAATATATAGCACACAACCTGAATTGAAGTATTTATTTAAATTTTATATGTCTCTCAAAAATCATAAACTTATAAAGTTAAAATTTCCAAAGAAGAAAATAAAATTTTTCATTCCACCATCCAGATAGAATGCTGTTAACAATTTGGTGAATATATTTTCAGTCTCTTTGTTGTACGCATCATTGAAACAGACTTGAATTAATTTTTTTTTTATAAATAAATGTTTATCTTGCATTTTCACCTAATATTTAATAACTTAAAATGTTTAATTTTTTGTTATTCAAGACTATAATATTTATAAACATCTTAATAACTACATAATGTGATATTATAAACCCTATTCTCTTTTGGTAGCATGTGGATTTAGTTTTTCTACACTTTTGTCATTGTTACAGGTTATTTTGTAATGAACATGTGTGTGTTTTTACATATTTATTATTATTCCTTAGGTTGATTCCAAGAGGTAAAATTGTGTGGTCAAAGCATCTGAACTTTGTTAAATCTCATAATGTATATTGACAAATATACATACTTATTTTTTCAGGAAGAAAGGTTTTATGTTTTCTGTATGTTTAATTTTATCTATTTGTCTAGCTGGTTCAATTTCTGTTTAGGCTTAAGGGCTTCAGGTAGATGCATCATTGTTGGCCTCAGACCTTATCAGAAAGAAGGCAGTGTAGGGGTAAGGACAGCAGTGGCCTGCAGATGGGTTTCAGATGAGCAGTTAAGTGTGGAAATATGGAAGGATTGAGGCAGAGATTAAATTGCTCTCTAAATTGTGGGTTGCTTTGAATACGTGGAGCTGGGAGCTTATTTAATGACCGCCTAAGCCTCCTGATACAGGCAGAGATTGAGCTGATGTGTACAATTAACACATGACCTCTTCAGAAGCACCAAGGAGTCTGCAGGAGGTAGACACAAATAAGCCTGTGGATTTTGCTGGCGTGATGAATCAGCCCTTGCAGTGCCAGGCCTGCCAGGCTCATGCTGATGTATTGGGAGCCCTGGGTGTCCCCTGGGTGTCTGTGGGCAGACATGCAGGATGGATGGATAGCCACAGATAATGCCTCTGTGCTCAGGGAGCAAAATCCTCTTACAGGCATAAGGGAAGGGGCTGAAGGAAGTGTATTTGAGGCAGGAATTTATAAGTTACATTGAGCATTGTGGGATTAGAAGCAGAATTTGAAATTTTCAAGTTCCTGCTTTGTCTGGTAAGGACAGTTTTCTTTATTCTCATAGGTACAGCTCTTAACTTTTGCTGTGAGCCAGCATCACCTGTGGAGCTTACTGAAATGCTTACTCCTGGGCCTGACCCCGGAGGCTGATTCAGCTGATAGAAGGTGGGGCCCAGGAATCTGAACCAGTAGGTTCAGATGCAAGTGGAGGTTTGACTGGGGGTTGGGGGTAGAGAAACCTAGAGCTGGGGATGTGAGGGACAGAGAGGTGCGTACGCAATTCCCCCTCTAGGAAGGAATGTTGTCCCAGTAGCTGGGAGCCCTGTCAGCATGCAGCCCACAGCAGTCAGCCCCCACGGGGACTGTCTCAGCTGCACAAATGTCTGCCTCACCTACATTCCACACATGGCGACTGATCCAGGTGAGAGTAAAATGCCGGTCAAATCTGATAGGCCATTCTGGTTCCAGAGTCCCCCTGGGGTCACCTGAGGCTGTGGACATTGCTTTATAGCTCAACTTCTCCCTTCTTCTCACTTGGTGTCCTTTCCCACCTTCCACCAGAGTTGATCCTGACGCATTTCCTAATAAATAAATTCTACCTCAGCACCAGCTCCCAGGGAACGTGACTATAAACAGGTGCTCGCTCTGGCTCTGCTGTCTTGGAATCAACAGACGAGGACAGAAGTGGGAAGGACTGATGGGGACACAAGCCCTTCAATCTATCTGCAGCCTCCTTCACCCACCTCCCCCACGCAACCACCACCGACTTTCCCTGTGCTACGGCAGGCAGCTGCTTCGTCATCCTGTGCAAACGTCCCTCCTTTTCACTCCCTAAGGTCTATCCTTGATTCATTGTAGTTCAACAAACCTTTATTTAACAGGTTTTAATTTCAGTTAAATTTTCCCCATTGAAAAATGTTACCATCTGGAAGAAATGTGGAGAACACAATGAGATTTGTTCGAAAATTCCTTCCTTTCTAGATAGATCGCAGTTTATAAATCTTTCTCCTCTCCCTGAATTTGCAATACAGATCACAAAGTGTTTGAGTCTATTTAATTCTTTTCTTTGCTTCATCTTCCATCCATGTACTCCTACACACCCACTCCACCCACCATCCATCATCCAGAACACAGCATACAACAGTGGTGAACAGCAGAGACTTCAGTGTCAGGCTTTCCCAAGTTCGAGTCCGTACTCTGTCACTTAGGAAAGGGTGATCTTGAGCACATTACTTGTGCCCCACATTGTACATCGGACAGATAAAAATAATAAAAGAATATAGTTCATTGAATTGCCAGAGAAAATGTAAATTTATTTTTATTTTGCCAGATAATATAGTAAGAACTCAATAATAATTAAGCTAATATTTATACAGTACTTTTTCTATACTGTGCAGTATTGATTTAATCTTCATGTAGTCCCATGAGACAGATAATTTTTATTAACCCCAAACTACTGGTGAGGAAACTGAGGCACAGAGTGGTTAAATAACCTCAGGTCACATAGCAAGTAAGTGGCACAGTTTGATTCAAACCTGATTGTCTATAATTAAAAGCTATCAGTTAAAATATTGATAATTATAATAATAATAATTCTGGAATCACCATTGCTATTAATATGTGGGAAACACCTACCACTTTCTTTTACCAAATATCTTGCAGTGCTCTCCGAAATATTCCTAATTTGAAAATCAGTGAATGAGGTCCATGGTAGAAGTAGGGGATGATGGTTACCAGGGGCTGGGGGAGAGCAGTCTTGGGGAGATGTTTATCCAAAGGATATTAAACAATATCCAAAGGATATTAAACCTCAGACAGATAGGAGGAATAAGCTCAAGAAATCTACTGTACAACATGTTGACTATATTATATTCTTAAAAATCACTAAGAGTAGACTTTTAACTATTCTCATAACAAAAAATATATGAGGTAATGCATATGTTAATTAACTTGATTTAGCCCTATTCCACCATGCATACATATCAAAACTATATGTTGTTCCCTATAAATAGATACAATGTTTGTTACTATAAATGAACAAAAAGATGCCTGAGGTTCAATATAGTGATATCCATTTTTTGGGAGCAATGCAACAACTTAGCATAATTCCAGGATTATTAGACTTGAGTCATGCTCCAAAGGGCTTCATTCATATTATCCAAATTACTATGACTTTTTCTTTGTATTCAGATAAGGCCATCATTCCAAGAACATATACACTTCGTTTCTCAGAGAGCTGCCTGTGTTTCTCCAGAGCTCCATCTTTTTTGACATGCTTTCTGCAGACTATAATTGGTCTCCCATGCAACCTCTAAATATTTCTGTGAAACTGATGATAGAGTGGAGTTCCAGCAATGCTCATAATAAAAACAGACTTTAGAATTCCTTAGCTGGCTCCTCTTGGTTTATGTTTTCATTCTCTTAGTCCATGTCCTTATTTACACCGGCATGTAAGAAAAGGGAAAAAGCCAAATTCTGAAGCAAAAACTTAGGAAATGAGATAAATTCCAGCTGCTTCAGCAAAAGGAAGCAGCTGTATTCATGCAAAGTAAATGATAAAAAATTGGATTACTCTCCCCTGGTAAAGACCAAAAGAGCTTCAAGATGTTTGAGACAAAAATGGAATTATTTGTTTGATTTCCATTTCATTTTAGCTTAAAGGACCCTCTGAAATATAGATATTTTAACTTCAATTATCCTCCCACAACACCAGAATGAGAAGGTCTTTTTGGAAAGTGGCCTTTAAAAGTCTGTGGTGAGAAGAGAGGATAAAGGGACTAGACAATTTTCATCTTTTTATTAGAAGTGCAAAGACCATTTTATGTAGCTGGGATCACCCTCATCACAAGGAACAGCTACCAGATGCAAAAGCTACCATGGAGCGGTCCTTGGGATATATTATCTCTCTATCCATGACTATGCATCCATACTGACACAACATTGTTCACTATCATTCTTTGCTTTCTGTTTATTTACCCTTAGATACCGTCACTGGTTAGTTTTTAACTAATCCATGTGTTCACTCAAACATTAATTTATTCATCCATTTATAAAAGAATTGAAGATCGCATATGAACTGGGTACTCGCTGTCCTGGGTGCTCACAGCCTAGTGGAAGAGACATAGAAGATGAGCTCATTCATGAAGAATCGCTGTGCAAAGATATGTGCTTTAATATGAGTGCTCTCAAGGAAGTGGCCATTGCTGCTTAGAAGTAGATTTCAGGTGAAAGCAGAAGATGGAGATGCTAAAGTGTCTTGAATGAAGAGAAGTTTTCTAGCTTTGCTCAGAGGTTTATTTTCCTACTGTGCCCCATAGGACTTGCACACTATTCAGACATGTTGTGGAGTGTGTATCCAGCCCACGCACACAACAGGAGGTCACATTTGTATGATGCAGTTCCTCTCTGCAGTTTATTAGATCTAGGGTGAAACTCTACTTCAGCTGCATCAGTAAGATTTTCTCTTATTTTTGGCTTTTAATCAATAGACCTAGAGGCTATTATTGTGGGGATGGTCTCTGGAGCTAAAATAATTTTTCCTCCCTGATTGCATAAGTTGTTACTCTTAGGTGTGGCCTTAAAATATTCTGGTTGGGTATCCAGATAAATTAACAAATGAATTGATCACGGGGTTCTAAAGTATTTGGGGTTTTTAGGGACAGTGGAGGAAATTGGAATCTACTTTAGATGGTACAGGTAGGGAAGGTCTCTCTGAAAGGTGAGAATGAAGTGGCCTTATAAGGAACAGAGGCAAGAACAGTGTAGGCATCAGTGAAGCCTGATCCCGAAGGCAGAGCAGGTGGCTGGAGGAGCAAGTGAAAAGGAGATTGGTGGGTGGGGGCCAAGAGGAGATCTGACTGTGCCAGATGATAATGGGAAATGTAGGCATTTGATATTTTATGCTCAATGTAACCAGAGCCATTAATGAGTTTTAAGCAGAGCAGCTACATTATCTGATTTAAGTAGTGTTAAATTAATTCATTTCAAGCTCCCACAAGTGATCTAGCAGTAGAAATTTCCAGCCCTTGGTTCAGGCCAGCAGGGCCAAGCTATCATGCTTTGAGTGTCTGTTGACTTTACATGGCCAAGTCTAGCCCCCTTTTGGGCTGTGCTTACCTATTACTTAGATACATGGAATTCAGTAGCACAGGAAGTTCATGATAATAATGGGAATATTTATAGACTGCTTTTTGTGTGCCAGGATGTAAATATTTTAATCGAATATTTAATCCTCATTTATTAGGTCAATAAATGTTAATGGATGCTCAGGGACTATGATTATCCTCAAGTGCAGAGAAGTTCTGTAATTTGCCCAGGTGTGCAGAGAGTAAGCAAGTGGAGCAGGGATTGATTCAGGTGGGTGTAACTGCAAAGACAGAATGTTTAACTGCACTTTTATCTTGCCTCCTATTCCATTAGTGTTTGTTTGGACTGTTGACCCAAATATAATCCTACATTCCCATGGCTAAATGTTAAGGGGTCTGGAAAGGTCAGGTAGCAGCTAGTTGGCATGGCCTGAAAAAGACTCTATATTCATTAGTTCTAACAAGTAGTTCTGTACTGCACGTGCTCTGGTATTCCATAAATCAGTGCTAATGACGCTTTGTCATAAGAACTAATGATAAACAAAGATTACGTCACTGAAGAATTAAGGAAAAATGATGGCTCGGCGCCTGTGGCTCAATGGGCTAAGGCGCCAGCCGCGTACACCTGAGTTGGCCGGTTCGAATCCAACCCGGGCCCGGCAAACAACAATGACAGCTGCAACCAAAAAATGGCCAGGCGTTGTGGCGGGCGCCTGTAGTCCCAGCTACTTGGGAGGCGGATGCAAGAGACTCGCTTGGGCCCAGGAATTGGAGGTTGCTGTGAGCTGTGATGCCACGGCA
>CAUYRH010159881.1:0-23113 GCA_963574655.1 Perodicticus potto
AAAAGCATAACAAATTTATTTGGTCATAGTTTTATGTGACATGGGTGCCTTTAGAATGAAGACCTAAAGATAAAGGGAAAACTATCCATTTTTGTGCTTAAAATCCATTATGGTCAGCCAAGTGGAAATATGACTGGACAAACAGGAATATGATGTAATGCTAATAGAGTAAGCAGGTAAACTCAGCAAGGCTTGTTTGCTCAGATTTTTCTAGGCCTCTCATTTCTTCTCCTGGGATATGGATTAGGATCCTTAGAAAATAAGGGTCTTAATTTCTTTATGAGCAGTTGTTACACAGAAAGATAGGGGGTAATGGAGAGAAGAATAATATTTTTAGATTTTTTGACTGTCTTCAAGGAAAAGGGGTTCTGGTTTCTGTGACCAATCTTAGGGAAGAGAGATTCTACTTTCCATGTCTTTCCTCATGGGAAAATAGGGGCTAGAGACTTGAGGGCAGAAGAAGATCAGAGAGAAACTTTGCTTAAGTGAGTTCTTCACTTTAGGGTGTCCTTTTCTGAGTTCCAATAGCTCCACCCATTTAAAAAATAAGTTTCTTCATAATCCCAGCCTATATAGTACTACCTATATCCCCGTGAAGGTATATTATTTATTAATAGAAATGGGAAAAGTCCTAAGTGTTTCTCCTCTCACAACTTGTGATATAATGCTCTGACACCAGGACACCAGATGTGTGGGGATTGTTTGCCCACATATCAAGCACTTCTCCAGTAGCCACCAGCTGGGTGTCCTCCTATTCAAGTCAATTTTTAAACTATCTTCCTGGAGATAGCATCAGATCCCACAGGTTAAGGACACAGTTTCAGAAGACTGCCACCCACTTCAGACACCTATCACAAGTAGTAGATTGTCACCTATACTTCTGACCAACTGGCTATAAACTGGGGCTCCTGCTACCCACCCTTGGGTCCAATTAATTTGCTAGAGTGGTTCACAAAACCCAGAAAAACACTTTACTTACACTTACCAGTTTATTAATAAGAGATATAATAAAGGATACAGATGAACAGCCAAATGGAAGAGTTGCATGGGGCAAGATATGTAAGAGGGATATGAATCTTCCATGTTCTCTCCTGCATGCTGTCCTCAAGGCACTTCCATGTGTTCAGCTGTCAGGAAACTCTGCGTACCCTTTGTTTTGGAGGTTTTATAATTGTTCTATATGTAAGTATGATTGACTACATTATTTGCCATTGGTGATCCAGTCAACCTTTAGCCCCTATTTTGGTGATCATCTCCCATCCTGAGACTGTCTTGGGGGTCATTAATCATATTATTAGCATGCAAAAGAGATTTCCACTCTGGAGAGCCCTGAAGTTTTTTTTTTTGTTTGTTTGTTTTGAGACAGAGCCTCAAGCTGTGCCCTGGGTATTGTGTCCTAGCATTATAGCTCACAGCAACCTCCAACTCCTGGGCTTAAGCAATTCTCTTGCCCAAGTAGTCCCAAAGTAGCTGGGACTACAGCTACCCACCCCAATGACCGGCTATTTTTGGTTGTAGTTGTCATTGTTGTTTGGCAAGCTTGGGCTGGATTTGAACCCGCCAGCTCTGGTGTATGTGGCTGGTGCCTCAGCCGCTTGAGCTACAGACACTAAGCCAAGCCCTAAAATTTTAAGAGCTATGTGATAGGAAACAGGAAGAAGACCAAAGGAAAACTTTCAACAAATTAAATTTAACAGAGTTTAATTGAGTAAAGAACAATTCACAAATTAGATAGTCCTGAGAACCAGAATAGATCAGAGAACTCCATTCTGCAATGTGGTCAGGCCTATTTGTGGACAGAAAAGGGAAGTGAGGTATGGAAACAGCTTGATTGGTTACAGCTCAGGGTTTACCTTATTTGAGCATGGTCTGATCACTTGACTGTGACTGAAGCTTAGCTTGTGATTATCTGAGACTCAGCTATTTGTAACAAATGCATACTCCTAGGTTAGGCTTTTGGTTAGTTTACCTATAAGATTTGTTGCAGTTCATTGAGTAGACTCAAAGTACTAAGGCATTCTCAGGCCAAATTTGACTTAATTTAACACTGTCATTTGTCCCTGAACAATAGGATACACTCTGAAAAATGCATGGTTAGGCAGTTTCATCATTGTGCAAACATAGAGCATACTTACACAAACCTGGCTAGATAGTATAGCCTACTAAACACCTAGGCTATATAGTATAGCCTATTGCTCCAAGGCTACAAACTTATATAGAACGTTATTTTACTTGTTATTATAAGCAGTTGTAATATAATGGTAAGTATTTGTGTATCTAAACACATAAAAGGTACAGTAAAGATATGGCATAAAAGATAAGAAATGATATACTTTTGTAGGACACCTAACATGAATGGAGTTTGCAGGACTAGACGTTGCTTTTCTAGTTAGTGAATGAGTGGTGTGTGAATGTGAAGGCCTAAGACATTACTGAACACCACTGTTGACCTTACCAACACCGTACACCTAGAGTATACTGAATGTATAAAAAATATTTTTTCTTCAATAATAAATTAACCTTAGCTTCCTATAACTTTTTTTACTTTTTTTAAAGTAAAAATTTTTAATTTTTTAAACTTTTTGAGTCATTGATATTAACACAGCTTAAAACCTAAGCATATTAGGCTGAGTATAGTGGCTCACGCCTATAATCCTAGCATTCTGGGAGGCTGAGGTAGGTAGATTGTCTGAGCTTAGGAGTTCGAAACCAGCCTGAGCAAGAGTGAGACTCTATCTCTACTGAAAATAGAAAAACTGAGGAAAGAGGATCTCTTGAGCCCAACAGTTTGAGGTTACTATGAACTATAATAATGTCATGGCACTCTACCCAGGGCAACAGAGTAAGACTCTATCTCAAAAATGAAATAAAATAAAGTAAATCTATGTTTTAGCTTTGTATTTTTAGCAGTGAAAATAGAGAAATTTAGTTATTAAGCAAAGATAAGACCGTTGTTAATGCAGCCCTGCTCAAAATGTATACATCCTACAAAATTTTTTTTGTCTAAAATTTTGTTAAATGTATCATTTTTGTACTGTTTTTAGATTACATGTACTTAAAAGAGCAACTATATATCATGAAAATAAATTTTGCATACAACTGACTTGCAAATTAGGACTCTTAGTGTTAAGGATTAATCTTGGTCATGAAGATATATTTTTTGTTGAAGTACAAAATAGTATTAAGTGCCATGTTCTTTATAACCTATTCATTCAATAAGTATTAATTATTTACCATTTTCTAGGCTGTGCTGTAGGCCTAGACTGCAGTGAATAGTGTCTCTACTTTCATAGAACTTACATTGTACTAGATTAGTTAGTTGTGTGATTGGACTTACAATTTGTTTGAGAGAAGGAAAACTTAATCTCATCATTACTATTGCTAGTGCTGTGGCTAATCAAGTCATTTATTCTGAACTTTAATGATTAAGAGCCTTACCATTCTTTCATACAAGAAAAGAAATGTTTTTATATGAAAAATAAAGAAATTTGACCAAGGTCCCTTACATGAATAAATGCTTATTTCCTTCTGGAATACCTACACTATAATAAAATTGATTTTTGGGGCAAGCAATAGTAGGAACCAAAATTTGAAGCCATTCAGTGTTTTTAGCTGTGACAAATATTAGTGAATTTCAGAAATATAATGTTTAACAAAAGAAAGCGATATAAAATATATTATGTGATTTCACTTATTTAAAGTTCAAAATAGCTCAAAAATCTCTATCATCAGAAGTCAGGATAGTGATTTTCTAAGTGTAGGGTTAAGTACTGAGAGGGAGCATGCTAGGGTTTCTGAGGTTAAGGTCATATTCTGTTTCTTGATCTCAATGCTAGTTACATGGTTTGTGTTCACTGTATAGAAATTCATAGTTATACACTTATGATTTATACATTTTGTGTATGATATATTGCATTAAAACCCATACATACAGAGTATGTGTGACAGAAGACACTTTAAAGTATGCTTTCTGAACGGGTTTAATTCTAGTTGTAAGTTATTTTTTAATTCATGGATGTATTCATGATCTATACCATTGAGATGCTGGGAATTTAGAGATTATGCTTCTATTTGTGGATATTTTCTGGGTAAGCAAAAACTATATAGTAGAATAAGTTCTTTGGTAGAGGTATATTCAGTGTGATAATCAGGATTGGTTCTACCTAAAGGAAATAGATTTCTGGAAAGTCTTCACAAGTAAAGTGACATTTTATTGGAAAGAAGAGGATGCCATTTAAAAGAGAGGGAATTTCATGAGCAAAAACCCATGATGTAGGTACTGATAATAGATAACTAGAGTATAGGATTTGTGGTGGGTAGGAGTAAGAGATGAGGCCAGAACGTTGAGACCAGATTGTGATGAGTCCTATGTATGGTGCTGAAATGTTTAGACTTATGGGCAGTGGAACCATCAGACTTCTTTAAGTTTTTATGATGTAAGTGGGTCCAAGATGGAGGATGGATTGAGGGTAAAACAAAGGATGTTTAAAAGGAAGCTGGTTCAGAGAGTATCACAATAAGCTAATCAAGAGATGATAAATGTTTGATCTAAGGCATTATCTATGAAGATGGGTAGAGGTGAATTTCCAAATATTTTCAAGGATAGAATTAATATATTGGTGGGGGAGGGGAATGCATGAGTAGAAGGCAGTTCCATCCATTCATTCATTCATTCAGCCAACAAATGTTTCTGGAGTTTCTGCTAGGTACCCAGCACCAGGCTGCACTGCGGAGACAGTGGTAAACAAAACAGAGATGCTTTCATGGGGCTTACAGTTCAGAGGGGACAAATATTAAGCAAAAACCACATACATGTATAATTACAAACTATGATTATTCAAACTATGATTAAGGAAAAAATATAAATTGATTGAAGGTTTAGAACTGGGGACTTCACTTCATCTGCCTTATACCAGAGACTTTCCTGAGGAAGCCATAGTTGAGTTGATTTCTGAAGAAAGACTAGAAATTAACATGTAAAAAGAATGGGATCAAGCATTTGAGGAAGAAGGAATTATGTGTGGAGTCAACTGTGACTGGAGTCCACAATGGAGGGAATGAATGACAGATGTTGAGTCTGGAGAGATGAGGCCAGATCATGGGGGACCTTGCAGGTCATGGTAAATATTACATTCTTCACAGACTGCTAGATATATTTTGTAAATAGATGGCTGTGGTTATCTGGCTGCAATGTAATAATGGAAGAAGGCAAAAGAGACTGTAGATCAGTTAGATGATATATAGCAGTTTGATGAGGGTTTGGATTAGAGGTGGAGAGAGTAGAAGTAAAAAAAAAGTAGACTAATTTGAGAGGTATTTGGGAGTTAGAATTAACAGCACTTCCTGATTGGGTATTGGGAAAGGACAGAGGGAGGTGTCAAAAATAACTCCAAGGTTTCTGGCTTATTCCAGTGAGCCCCATTCACCAGTTAGGGAATAGGAAAGTGAGGGGGAGGAATAGGAGAGTAAGGGGGAAAGGGATAAATAATAAATTCAATTTGGATTAAGTTTAGAATGCTAATGAGATACCAAGCAGCCAGTTGGGAATTGGAGTCTGGAGTTCAGACAAAGGTTGGATTGAAGATATAAATATCAATATACACATAGCTTTGGGAACCATGGGTGTGCATTAGATTGTCCAAGATGAGATGAGAAAGAGACTAGAGGGAAGCCTTATGGAGCTCTGACATTTAAATTAGGCTGCTTAAACAGGAACAAAAGTAGGCAAAGGAGGCCAGGAGTGGCCAGGGAGGCAGGAAGATATGCCAAGAGAATGTGGTATCCCAGAAACCAAAGGAAAAAAACTGTTTCAGGAATGAGAGAGTGGTCAGCGGTATTAAATACTGCTGCTTGCCAAATAGTCCATTTTACTGCATTCTAGGACCCCTCTTCTAGGGTGTGTGTGGAAGGGACCTTGTGACTAGTTTGATTCAATAAACTGAGAACAGAAATCACAAGTAACACTTCTGATTGAAGCACATGTCAATACTAGACTCTGGAGGTCTCTTTTACCTCTGGCAAGCTGATCAGTGATGTTTGAAATAGTGTCTGCTCCATTTTCTTGGAGTAATATGTGTCCTAGCATCTGTTCTCTGAGTTTAGAACTTTGTATAATGGTTTTGAATGCTCTAGAAATAAATTAATAGTTTTGATAGCTTTTAAAAAATTAACCTTGTCACATATACTGAAAACTCTCACAGGTGTTGATGGGTACCTGGCTTTACTCTTGAAATGAAGAAAGGTCCTCAACAAAAGATATTCTCCAGAGCAAAGATGCCATTATCATCTCACTCTCCTAGTCCGTCATCTCTTACGTCCAATATGAGATCTAGGTCGCTTTCACCTTTAATTGGATCTGAGACTTTGCCTTTTCATTCTGGAGGACAGCATTGTGAGCAAGTTGAGATTACAGATGAAGACAATATGCCTTTGGACAACCAAGACCATAAAGGTACTACTTTTTAAATCTAATAATTTGACCACATACTTGTAAGATAAGATGGAAAATTTTGAGCTTTTACATTTTTGGCCCAAATAAAATATCTCTTCTGGTACTAACTTGATCTGTTGTTGTTGTAGTCAGAAATTGTGTGAGGACAGTGGGAGGACTGAGGCTTGTCAGGGAAGGTGAAGATGTCTGAAAGAAAGGGGGAGTGCAATTTCCACAAAGAGGAAGCTATATTTCCTATGGTAGGAGAGTGCCTTAAAGCTCATACCCAAAATTTGCTATCCTCCTTGGTTAGGGGAAGGATGGGTGAATTTGTTCACTTCGGAGCAGAATACCTTGATTTGATATGAAAATTTTATCCACATTTCAGCTATGCCAGTCTACTTATTAGCAAACCACTATGTATGAATGGACTGATTTCCACTTATGGGTCATGCATATATTCCACCAGCATTTTAATTTTTTTCTTAAAAGCATTGTATTGGTCAAGAAATCTTTTCTCAGAAGTGAATTATTATTTATTAAGTAATTTACACAGCCATCAAACTCTATTGACCTAAACAGCTTACCAATTTCTGTTAATAAACATTAACAGCATTGAGTTTTATACTTTATCTTTGCTCTATAGAATCTTTTATACTGTGTCTTTGCCATAGTGTCTTTGATTAATATTAGTCATTTTACTTCCTAGAAAAAAATTAAAAATATTATTTTGAACAAAAAATAAATTTAATATTAACTTGTAAATAATGAGCTGGGCTGTAATCCTAGCACTTTGGGTGGCCAAAGCAGTAGGATTGTTTGAGGCCAAGCGTTCGAGACCAGCCTGGGCAACAGTGGACCCCATCTCTGCAAAAAGTTAAAAAAAAAATTAGCCAGGTGTGGTGGCACACACCTATAGTCCCGGCTACTTGGGAAGCAAAGGTTACAGTTTGACCCAGCAGTTTGAGGTTACAATGAGCTATGATGATGACATTGCACTCTAACCCAGCAACAGAATGAGTCTCTGTTTCAATATAATAAAAAATTTTAACTTGTAAATAATCATAGGGAATATTTGGCCTATAGTCTAGGTCTGAACCCAGGATTTTTTCTGACCCATTAAGCAAGAACCAAGAGGCAATTTTATTTTTATGGCTACTTTTATAAAATGTAATGTGAGGCCAGGTGCAGTGCCTCACACCTGTAATCCTAGCACTTTGGAAGGCTGAGTCAGGTGGATTGCTTAAGCTCATAGGTTCAAGACCAGCATGAGCCAGAGCGAGACCCTGTCTCTAAAAATAGCTATGATGCCACAGCACTGTACTGAGGGCCAAAATGAGACTGTGTTTCAAAAAACAAACAAAAAAAAACGTGATATGGATTTAATAATTTTTTTTTTGAGGCTCCTTATGTCACCTTTGATAGAGTGTTATGACGTCACTGCTCATGGCAACCTCCAGCTCTTGGGCTTAAGCGGTTCTCTTGCCTCAGCCTGCCAAGTAGCCGGGACTATAGGCACCTGCATAGCACCCCAACTATTTTTAGAAACAGGTTCTTGGTCTTGCTCAGGCTGGTCTCTTAACTCCTGAGCTCAGGCAATCCACCCACCTCGGCCTCCCAGAGTGCTAGGATTACAGGCATGATTGGCTTTAACAATCTTTAACAGCAACATCCAAGGAAGGTCATAAGAGAAGACTGGCTGTGCATCAAGTTAGTACTTGATCTCTGTCTATTCAGATCCTCTCTATTTAAAAGAACAAAAAAATTAAAAGATAGGAAAAGAAGAGTTTTAAGAATTTTAGTGTTGGGCGGTGCCTATGGCTCATCGAGTAGGGCGCCGGCCCCATATACCAAAGGTGCTGGGTCCAAACCCAGCCTCAGCCGAACTGCAAAAACGGAAAAATAGCTGGGCATTGTGGTGGGCGCCTGTAATCCCAGCTACTTGGGAGACTGAGGCAAGAGAATCGCCTAAGCCCAAGAGTTGGAGGTTGCTGTGAGCTGTGTGACGCCACGGCACTCTACCGAGGGTGATAGAGTGAGACTCTGTCTCTACAAAAACAAAAAAGAAAAAAGAATTTTAGTGTTTCTGAACTTTAGATTGGAATTTTAAAAAATTCCAATTTAGGCTTGGCTCTGTGGCTCAACGGACCCACATACACCTGAGCTGGCGGGTTTGAATCCAGCCTGGGCCTGCCAAACAACAATGATGGCTGCAACCAAAAAATGGCCGGGCGTTGTGGCGGGCACATGTAGTCCCAGCTACTTGGGAGGTGGAGGCAGGAGACTCGCTTGAACCCAGGAATTGGAGGTTGCTGTGAGCTGTGATGTCACAGCACTCTATCCAGGGTGACAGCTTGAGGCTCTGTCTCAAAAAAAAAAAAAAAAAAAAAAAAAAATTCCAATTTAAAAATTTCAGTGATGCATATGGTTAAAAGTGCAAGTTTTGTATTCATCTCCCTGGGTTCAAGTCTTCATTATACAGGATTTGTACCTCATTATACAGAGGGTGCCAAAAAATTGTACATACATGTTTAGAAAGGAAAACACTGTATTAAAATTGTAATACTCAACATACACCGATTACAAAAGATGAATACAAATCACGTTTGACTTTTAGAATTACAAGAGATGGTCAAAGTGGTTACCATTAGTGTCCAGTCACTTCTGATTATAATGAACTACTGCTTGAGCAATGTTGTCCAAAATGTCCTCTTATATCACTACACGTGCCATTTCAATTTCTTCCTGAAGTACCACCAGTGTAGCTGTTTTTTTACAGTACACCACATCCGTTATTGTCCCCATTGGTAGAATTCAAGGCATGTTAAGTCAGGAGAATGGGGGAAACTCAACTGTACCTTTTCATTCTATCCATTGTCCTGGCAAATTCTCATTGAGGTAAGTTCTTATGTCTTGGTGCATGTAATAATCTTGGAATGAAAACTTTCCATTTTTGGCTTGGTGCCTGTTGCTCAGTGACTAGGGTGTCAGCCTTGCACACCTGAGCTGGAGGGTTTGAATCCAGCCTGGGCCTGCCAAACAACAATGACAACTACAACCAAAAAATAGCTGGGTGTGTGGCAGGCGCCTGTAGTCTCAGCTGCTTGGGAGGCTGAGGCAAGAGAATTGCTTAAGCCCAAAGAGTTGGAGGTTGCTGTGAACTGTGACACCACAGCACTATACCGAGGGCAACATAGTGAGACTTTGTCTCAAAAAAAAAAAAACAACAAAAACAACAAAACTTTCCATTTTGTTGTTTTAAGAATGTGGTATATGCTTGTCCACTAACTCCTATTTTTTGTGCACATTGTTTGGTAGGCTTCTATGGCAAGCATGTAACTTGTTCTACACCATACCAGAAGAACCAGGACTTGTTGCTGTACCAGGCCTCCTGTTCCCTTGTGTACATCACATACAAGTACCATGCATCTCGAAGTTATTAAGAATGTGTGCAATTGTTGGGCACATAATTGTTCTATTGCATATTCATGCCTACATGTCCTTGTGCTTCCACGTTCTGGAATTTCAAATACCACTTCAAAATGTTGTGCTCCTCTAAAGATAGCTGTGGTTCTACTGTTTTCTTTGACTATCCTAACACATGGTGATGCTAGCATTCATTTGATTAATGCCATCTTTTGAGCAAATGCCATACTACACATTGTTACCATTCAGTCCAACTTAATACATAGATAATTAAAATTAATACATAGATAATTAATGAAAATTAATACATAGATAATATCACTTTAAATGTGTATACTTTTTTGGCACCTCTGGTGTTAGTTGCAAGATCTTGAACAAATGACTTTTTTTAATAAATGAGAATATTAATAATTTCTGTCTCAAAAGCATGTAAGGCAAATATAATTTTTTAAATGTAAAACATTTAGCATAAAACTTGGCCCACAGCTAATATTTATAGTATGTAATTATCATTACCCTGTTATTATTATGGAATTCTATAAATAAAATATTATTAAAACATTTTGATTAAAAATAGCCAGCATTTTTTTACATTTTTATGGCTTAAAAAATGTTATATAACTTCAAAATGATTTTTTTGTTGTGATATTTAAGTCTTCCTTTACTGATAACAATTTGTTTCTGTAATTTTAGGAGCTGTTTCACGAGCAGGAGTTCGATATATTACAGAGGCCCTCATTAAAAAACTTAGTAAAAAGGACAATTTGGCCTTGATAAAATCTCTGAACCTTTCACTTTCTAAAGATGGTGGTAAGAAATTTAGGGTAGGTTACCAGCAGTTTTGAGTTATGTTGTTTTTAATTTTGAGTTATATTGTTTTTAATTTTTCTGTGCTCTAAAACTACAAAGAAAACCCCTACCTTTTATTGTTTACAGTGAAAGTTCTAAATCAGAAATATGACATCTGCAAATTCAATAATTGCATATTATAAACATTCTATACATTCTTGACTCTCTAAGTTTGGCAGACTATAGCTTGCAGGCCAAAATAGGCCTGCTACTGTTTTTATAAGCAAATTTTATTGGAACACAGCCCCACTCATTTGTTTACATAATTGTATGTGGCTATAGAAGAAGCAGAGCTTAGTTATTACCACAGGGGCTGTCTGGCCCACAAAGCCAAAAGCATTTACTATCTGTCCTTTTGCAGGAAAAGTTGGCTAATCCCCATTCTAGATTGCTTACTACTTTATTCATAAATTATACAATACGAACACGTTGTAATAGACAATTTCTTTACTTGGAAAAAAATAAAACTTTGATTCCTACCACATTTTTCACAAAGATTAATTCAGAAGGGTAAAGAGCTAAATGAAAACAAAGCAAAAGAGAAAACCAACCAACAATAATGCTATTAAAGTATTAGGAAAGAAAATATGAGAATATTTTTAACATCTTAGAGCAGAAAAGCTCTCCTACACAATGCCACCAATAAAAAAATATTGACAAATTTAGTTTACACAAAGATTTGAAAGTTTTGGTTAATGAAAGACATCTTTTAAAAAGTTAAAAGAGGCTCAGCACCTGTGGCTCAAGTGGCTAGGGCGCCAGCCACATATACCTGAGCTGATGGGTTTGAATCCAGCCCAGCCCACCAAACAACAACAGTAGCAGCTACAACTAAAAAATAGCCGGGTTTTGTGGCAGGCGCCTGTAGTCCCAGTTACTTGGGAGGATGAGGCAGGAGAATCTCTTGAGCCCAGGAGTTGGAGGTTGCCGTGAGCTGTGATGCCATAGCACTCTACCCAGGGCGACAACTTGAGTCTCTGTGTCAAAAAAAGGAGGTTGCTGTGAGCTGTAATGCCACGGCACTCTACCCAGGGCGACAACTTGAGTCTCTGTGTCAAAAAAAAAATAATAATAAAAAAAAAAGTTGAAAGAAAAGCAACAAACTGGCAGGTATTGTTTGTAATGAATATGACAATATTAAGAGAGAGAGAGAATGGAAAATGTGGAAAGTATATGAACAGGCAAGTTCAAAAGGTACTTTTTCAATAGTAACATGAAAATATGTTCAATTCATTGATGTCAAAGAAATGTTGGATAAAACTGATAACAAAAAAAAAATTAATGAGGTTTATACTTTGAAAAGAGGTGGCTTTTTCTCATGACAGTGAAGGCCCATTTGCTGTCTATGCCAAAGGTGTCTTGCTCTGTAAATCTTCTTTTACCCTGCTCTTTCTCTTCTTCAAGGAACTTTTTTTTCATGCTTGCCTTACTTTGAATTGTCTGGTCATTCTTCAGCCAAGAGCACCCCAAGAAGTGAAGACACAGCTACCTGAAACCTGACATTCCTACATCTTTCAGAAAACATTTAGTAGCTTTTAAGTGATCATTATGTTTTGTGTGGTGTGTTTGCTTCTTAGGGAATATGATGAAGGCTGAGCCCTTATTAACCCTGGTACCCTGTGTATATATGGATATAAATTAATAGAAAGTTTTTTTTTTTTTTTTTTTGTATACACACACACACACATATACCAACCTCTTAACAATGGTTACCTTGGAGCAATGGAATTTGGGTAGAGAGGGGTGCATGTAGGGACTTGATGAAGAGAGCTTTTTTTTTTTTTTTTTGTGGTTTTTGGCCGGGACTGGGTTTGAACCCACCACCTCCGGCATATGGGGCCAGCGCCCTACTCCTTTGAGCCACAGGTGCTGCCCTGAAGAGAGCTTTTTATGTTTTGTTTGAAATTTTTGCTAGAATATATTCAGATCTTCTGTAATGAAAAAGAAAAAAAGAAATATGCTGGAATTTAAAAGTTTCAAAAATGAAATAACAAATTAGTAGGTTGTTACTGTATGGTTGGTCATTTTATGCCAGACATTATATTAAACTGTGGGAATAGGCAAATCTCTGATCTCTGGGAATTTAGGGCTTAACCTGAAAAATGCCTAGATTTAAGAGGAGAAAATAGAGTGAGGGGAGGGCCAACTTGGTGAAAAAGCCTGAGGAAGCTATTAGGACAGCAGAAGATCCAGAGTATATGAATAGCAGCCAAAGGAGGGGGAATGTCAGGCAGGAGAGGGTGATATAAAATGCTACAGAAGTATTAAATAAGAAGGAAAATTAGAAGTCATTTGGATTTGGTAGTTAAAGAGTCTCCTTCTGTTTCTTGAACCCACCGTGTTCTTTTTTTTTTTTTTTTTTTGAGAAAGTCTCACTATGTCACCCTTGGTAAAGTACTCTGGTGTCACAGCTCACAGCATCCTCAAACTCTTGGGCTTAAGCGATTCTCTTGCCTCAGCCTCCCAAGTAGCTAGAACTACAGGTGCCTACCACAACACCAGCTATTTTTTTTGTTGCAGTTGGCATTATTTAGCTGGCTGGGGCCAGGCTTAAACCTGCCAGCCTTGGTGCATGTGGCAGGCACCCTACTCACTGAGCTATGGGGACTAAGTCTCATGTTTGTTCTTTTAGGACCTCTGTGATTATTTTTTTCCCTCAGCCTGGTATTTTCTGCCCCCAGATATTCATAAAGCTGGCTTCTTATTATTAAAGTTTCAACTCAGTGTTCTTCCTTTGTGAGACCTTCCCTTACTTACCAATCACAATTAGTTACCCCCTCCTTGGTTGTGTTTTCTCATTCTTTTAGTCTACAAATATTATATTACGTGCCAGGCAGTAGTGTGATAGCAGTGAACCCAACAGACGGATTTGCCCTCTTCGTGCCTTGCATTTTGTCATAAGATGTTTTCTTTATTTTTCTTGTTAATACTGTAAAATCTTACTTACCTATTTACTTGTTTATTGTCTGTCTCCTTGAATGAGAACAATTTCCCTAACTCACTACTTCATTTCCAGTACCAAGAATAGCTCTTGGCTCATAATACATGTTTGATAAATATTTGTGGAATGGATGAATGAATGGTAATCTTGGAGAATATGTTGAATTTGAGTATGTTGAATATGAATATGAACATTTGAATATGTTGGTGTGGTAGAAGATATACTGCCTTACTAACATAGGTTGAGCATTTTTAATCCAATAATCTGATGTGCTCCCAAATCCAAAACTTTGTGACGACACTCAAAGGAAATGCTCCTTGGAAAATTTCAGATTGCAGATTTTGGTTTTGGGATGCTCAATTAGAAAGCATAATGCAAACATTCCAAAACCTAAAAAAATCTAAAATGTCATAATGGGTACAATGTAAGAGTATATGGCACACCTCCTGGTACAGAACACAACTACAATAGGGACCTTACCTAACAAATGCTAACATTTTAACCTAAGTGTTTGTACCCTTATATTGATCTGAAATTTTAAAAAATCCAAAATTTGAAATTCTTCTGGTCCCAAGTATTTTGGATAAGGGTTACTCAGCCTGTGTAATGGGGTAGAACAAGCAAATGTAGACAACTCTTTTGAGATTGTTGTTGGTTAGTAAGGGAGATAAAATGACAGCCTGAAAGGAAAACAAGTTCAGTACAAGATGATTTGTTTTATACAGAAGAAATTTGAGCATATTGAATGTAAAGTCTGTGCAGCAGGGAGAAATTATCTAGTTCATTGCCATATCCCCAAATTGGTGCCATGTAATTACACATGTAATAATACATAATGTTATAATTATTAATATTAATATTATTATGTATTAATACATGTAATAATACATGTGTAATTATTATATCAAATGTGTCATAAGCACATGATGAATATTTATTGGAAAATGACTGCTTTTAAACTTGAGGGGAAGATCCAGGAGAGAGATAGAGATTCAATATGCAAGAGTGTTGGGGAGGAGGTCACTGAGATTATGCATATGTACCTAATTTAAATTAAAAAAGAAGAAAGCTACCTTAGGTGTATTTTTGTTGCTATAACAATATCACAGATTGGGTGATTTATAAAGAACAGAGACTTCTTTGGCTCACAGTCCAAGATCAAGGAAGTCCAAGATCAAGGGGCTGCATCTGGTGAAGGCCTTCTTGCTGCATCATAACATGGCAGAAGGCATCACATGTTGAGGAAGACAGAGGGAAAAAGAAAGAGAGAACAAGCATGTGAGACAGAATGAAAAAGAGGACTGAACTCCCATGACAATTATTAGGCCCTCATGACCTAATTATTAGGGCCCTCATGGCCCTCTTTTAAAACCTCTAATACACTATTATATCTTCTGTCATGGAGGTAGTTAAAACAAACAAAAATACCCCCACTGTTATGGTAGCAATTAAACTTCAACATGGGTTTTCGAGAGGACATTGAAACTGCAGCATTATCTATTCCAAGAAAGGAGAAAAGGAGGAGGGAGAATCATAGAAAAGTTCAGGTGGTGGGAACAATACTGGGAGAATTCTTACTGGATAGTCTTGAGCTTCTTAGTACATAGGAAGTTTTGTCTACTGAAGGGAAAGGAGAGCTTGGTGGCTTGAAGAGAGCTATTACTCCTGGTCAAGAAGAGCTGCACCAAGGGATTGTCAACTAAGCAGTATGGTTTATTATTTCTGATGACTGATTAAAATAGTCCCTGATGCACGAACTTAAAAGTTAAATACTAGGCTTTATATCAAGGCATTTGTTGTGTAAAGTATTTATTCATTTGTTTCCAATTAGTATATTGAGAATTTGGAAAAATGTATTAAACTTGAAGTACTAAATCTCAGTTATAATCTAATTGGGAAGATTGAGAAGATGGACAAACTGTTAAAATTACGTGAACTCAACTTATCATATAACAAAATCAGGTGAGTAAACACTTTTTTAGGTGGCATTGCAATATCTTCTTTCTTAAAAAGGCAGATGAATGCTACCCATATTACTGAAAGAATCCTTTGAAACAGCAGGTATTTTGACCTTTATTCATTGATAATCTAGCCCTTCACCTACGGTAACTTTTTATGTTTTGGTGTTAACAAAGTACAAAATAATATCTTACCTAGCATTACCAAAAAAGGAGATATGTTTTTTGAACACCAAATTTTATATTAATTTTATTTTTGACAAGAAGTTTCCCCAGATATTGTCTATGATTCTCCAACGTAGTGCAAAAAGAATGCTGATATGAAGTAGGATGTTTTAACCCTGCCATTCTGATTCCAAAGATATTTTAACCCATTTTGATTCTGTGTCTTTATCCTGATGTACTTTGCTCATTGCTATTATACAAGAATTATACTTTCATTCTTGTTTCCATTTCATGATAAATATTACTGTGAGAAATGAACACATTAAAACTGACCAGCTAAAACTGCACATAGAAAACTTAATATAGTCAAAATAATGCAAGAATCAAATCTTGAAAATCTTAACATCTACATGTGTTCCCCCTTGGTAAATATGATGACCAAGAAAATAAAACAAAATAACTAACAGCATAAGTTCTAATAAGACAAAAATGCAATTAAGATAAACCCAATTAATGAATCAAACTCCTAATATAAAATTTGTATAAAAGAGAATTAATCCCTATAAAAATATTTCAGCAAAATTAAAATGAAAATAGAGAAGCTTAGAAATATTTGGCCAGTCTAGAGAGAAGCTTAGAAGTATTTGCATAGTGAAGAAAATTGACCAAGGAATTTTGGAGAAAATTTTATTAATCAAAATTCATCAGAATGGGTGATAAGGGTTTTATTAGTTTAAATATTCTAATTAAAATACTTATAAACACAATATTATTCTAGGGGCTCTCCTGTCCTGCCGGAATAGTTAATCTTTCTGTGATGACTTAAGGGAATGGTTAAGAACTTGGCAGGTCTTGGGCAGGACTGTAACACATAGCACAGTGTGCTGCTGAATTTCCCAGCTCTTCCCTGGTTATCTTCTAGTACTTTCCACAGCAGTCAATGAGATTGCCATGGACATGCTCTTTTTTTCGTGTTACGCAGTCTTGAAGCCTGATAGTAGGATAGGTAGAATTCCTGGACATAATAATGTAGGGTTGGTAGTTTAGAAGTTTTGGTAAATTTGATTTTAGTCACTTTCTTCGTTCTCATTTGTAAAAAGAGTTGATAAATTATATGAGGAGAATTCCACATGGAACTGAGGCTGTTTATTCTAAAAATACAATAGAGGGACTCTATCATTGTGCCTATTAAATTTAATTTCATTTTTTGGTTTCCAGCAAAATTGAAGGCATAGAAAATTTGTATAATCTGCAAAAGCTAAACCTTGCAGGAAATGAAATTGAGCATATTCCAATATGGCTAGGGAAGAAGTTAAGGTCGCTGCAAGTCCTCAATCTGAAAGGCAATAAGATATCATCGGTAAGTTATTCAAAATGGCAAGAATCTTTTTCATATTTTAGACATGTTAAAAAATAAAAGATTAAAAATCTAAGTTTTGTAAAAATGGGATTTCTTCTTTTACTATGTCCTTGGGCCTTTGGCCAAATCCTAAATTCTTACATAACTCAAGATTCTCCAGAATAATTAAATATAGGCAGTCTAGCTGGGCGTCGTGGTGGATGCCTGTAGTCCCAGCTACTCGGGAGGCTGAGGCAAGAGAATCACCTAAGCCCACAAATTGGAGGTTGCTGTGAGCTGTGACGCCACGGCACTCTACTAAGGGCAATAAAGTGAGACTCTGTCTCTAAAAAAATAAAAATAAATATAGACAGTCCTCATTTGCCTTATTTATCATTCATTTGAGACTTATAGCTTTCTTGTTAAGGAAGTATACAGGGATTATATTTATAATCCTATGAGTTAAATAATATCATCTGATTCCTATTTTATAAGTAAAGTCTCAGAAAAGTAAAGACATAGCTTGTATCAGAATCCAGATCACTGAATGTCCATAACATAATTCTTTTTTTCTGACAGTATTACCTCACAGTAAAGTTTCCAGATGTATGAATTAATTTGATTATGATATTAGGTATTACAGGAGGTTCATCACTAGCTTTTTAAAGTAAAACAACTTAGGGCCAGGCATGATGGCTCATGCTTATAATCCTAGCACTCTTGAGGCCAAGGCGGGTGAATTGCCTGAGCTCAAGAGTTTGAGACTTGCCTGAGCAAATAGCTGGGTGTTGTGGTGGGCACCTATATTGCAAGAGGATTGCTTGTGCCCAAGAGTTTCAGGTTGCTGTGAGCTATGATGCCATGGCCCTCTACTGAGGGTGACAAAGTAAAACTCTGTCTCAAAGAAAAAAAAAACTTAGTTATCATGATTCACATAATTAAATAATGATATATATTTTTCTTTGGAGGATAATTTATGATTTTCTTATGGTATTTATTTACAGTTAGGTGTTCATTAAGTGTTTGCTTAGTAAAAACATTAACTTTAAATTTGTATTAAAATTAGAAAAATCATGCTATAAATATCAGTTATTGAATAGAAAATGAAAAATATGACTTCAACTATGGGCCTAGATTTGCCTTCCATGTCCTTGGAGAATTCTCTTAATTCCTCTAAAACTCACTGTTTAAATCAGAGAAAGTAATTCCTGTACTGCTTCCTTCATAGGGGTATTATGTGGCTCAAATGAAATTATAGATGTGAAAATGCTTTAAAAACTTAATAACACTAAATAACTCTTCTAATCTTAACCAGCAAATGCCAATAATTATAATTTACATTTATTTAATGCTGTATTATTAACATTTTTTAATTTCATTTTCATGAAGATGTGGTAAGGTGACTCTACCATTTTATTGTGACAGCCTCAGAGCCTCATGCCATGTTGTACAAGATCACCTTGGAGCTCTTGAAGTTATGGGATGATGGCAGAGGTAGCCATGAATGTAAAATTTGCTACAAATATTTCTCAAAGTACTTGATCTGATTCAGGTACTACTCAGTGTCACCTGAGTAATACGAAAATTATTCAATAAATATTCATTTCTAATTTTATCTGATATTCTCAACTTAGGTTTTATTTGACACTGGCATTATTAAGAGTAATGCATATTATTTTAGGAGGGAAGTTTTATTTGTACTAGTTATTTGGAATTCTGTTTCTAAACCTTTTTAAATCTCTCTTTGAATACTATTAGAATCTTACTTTAAAAATGTATCTCTACATATCCTTATGTCTTTTAACTATCAGTTATAACTTAGTTATTTGAAGATTTGTCAGAATCTTTTTTTATAGCCTTTTTAAAATTTGTTCAATCGGTATAATAAAAAGACAATAGGTTTAGGATTACACAGACTTGAATTCAAATCTTGTTTCATTCACTTCTGGGCTTTGAGCTTTGGGCCAAGTCACCTAACTTTTGGATCTTCAGTTCTTCATCTGTAAAATTAAGATAATCCTAGGTTGTTATGAGGAATCATACATGGAATGCCATATGGAAAATGTATAATTCTACCATGACACACTATAAATACTCCCTTTCTGTCTCTCCCCTCACACCACTACTTTTTGGTAACTGGTTTCATGAATAGATTCCTTGCCATATTAAGAGAAATTTCCTTAATTGATTACTTCCCTTAGGTATATTTATTATTATTAAATTAAATTATACCAATACTAATGTTTTATCATTTCAGCTCCAAGATGTAAGCAAGTTGAAACCACTTCAAGATTTGACTTCTCTGATCCTAATTGAAAATCCAATTGTGACGCTTCCTCACTATCTCCAGTTTACCATTTTCCACCTCCGTTCACTGGAAAGTTTGGAAGATCAGCCAGTTACCACTCAGGATAGACAGGAAGCTTTTGACAGATTCAGTTTAGGTAAGATGACATTTAACTCAATTTGGATGAGGGAAGAATTTGTTTTCTGGAGTTATAGAAAAATGTGTTGTGAAGTTTATAATGTTATTAAAATGTGCATGGGAAATGACACCTTAATTAATTCAACAAATATTTATTGAGCATATACTGGAACCAGGCAGAATACTTGATACCTAGGATACAATAATGAGCAAGACATGTGGTGCTGGCCTTCATGAAATTTATGTTTTAGTAGAGAAGATAGATAAAAAGCAAATAAACCCAAATGAAGTAATAGGGGAACCCTCCTTGTGGTAAAAAGGAATGGCTCTCTGAGGAGGTGACATTGAAGCTGAAAGGAAAAGGAAGAAAGGGTTAGCCATGTGAAGAATGACATTCAGGAAGAAAGAGCAACTTGTTCTTTGAGGTTAGAAAGACCCTAGTGAGTTCAAGGAATGGAAAGAAAACTAGAAGGACAGGAGGATAGCTCAAGAAAAAGTTTGGAGAGATACGGAGGTATGAAATGGCATAAGACCTTGGGATTTGAATTTTATTCCAATTCCATTGGCATGGAAAGCCATTGACAATTTTTAAGTAGAGATGGGACTAGAGGATCCAGTTTATATTTGAAGAAGATCATTTTTGATACATGATAGAGAATGATTTGGAGCAGGACAAAATGGGGATGAAGGGACCTGTTAGGAAGTTAGTGCACTAATCCAGGCTAACATCTATGTCATAACCACCGAGAGCATCCCTAATCTCGTCCAATTTTGGAAACTAAGTAGAGTTGGGCCAGGTTAGTACTTGGATGGTAGTAATCCAGGCTAGAAATGTGAGTAGCCTGTACTTAAGTGGTAGATGTGGAAATGAACGAAAAGAGGAATAAATTTTGAAGGCAGAATCAGCAGCACTTTAAAATGGATTGGCTAATTCTCAGCCTTCTGACTTGAGTAAGTGGCTAGATGGTGATATCATTTATAAAAATAGGTAAATTCAGAGTTTTATTTAGGACATGTTGAGTTTGAAATGTCTGTGAAACAACCAAGTAGAGGTATCAAGTAGAGAGTCGAAAATGTGAATCTAGAGTTTAAAGAAATGTGGCTAGAGATATAAATTGGGGGGTCATCAGCATAAAAATGATATTTAATTCATGGGCACCAGCTCATTCAGGTAGGGGTTAGAATGAGGAAGAAGAGCAGCCTGTTAAGGAATCTGAGAACGAGAGGCCTGCAAAGTAGGAGAAAACCTGGAAATAGTGGATTGCAAAAGCCCAGAGAAGAAGGTTTCAAGAGAGGAAGTGGTCAACCATGTTGAATGTTGCTGAGACATGGAGTGAGATGAGCAGAGAAGTGCTTTAGATTGGTAACATGTGATAATGATTTTGACGGGAGAAGATAAGCAGTGGTGGGGACAAAGGCTAAATTATCATGGGTTGAAGAGTGAATGAGAGGGGAACATTTGCCTAAAGATATGAAATTTCCTCCCATAATTTCTCTCTCCCTAATACTTAATAAGTGAGCTTTTAAAAAAAATTTAAAATTAAAAAAGAATTAAAAATTGACCAATTGTTTCCAGACCAGAAAGTGGGCAGAAACAATGAATGAAGTAAACCTTATAGCTAATAATCAAAGAAACAAACAATATTCAAGAGTAGAGGGGAGAAACAAGTCATGGCACAATTCTTTTGACCTTTAAGAAAAGAAGAGAACAGGGTTAGAGGGGAAAAGTCATTCCTTGGTAGAAGGGATACTTTGTCCATCAAAAAGGAGAGAAGAAACCTGCTTATATGGGTAATTTTGTTGCTTCAATGGTGGAAAAATAAAGATTCAATGACAGGATCATTTGATCAATGAAATAAAAGGTCATCAGCTGAGAGAAAAAATAGAAAAAGATATATGGGAGGTTTTAGGGGAAAGACAAAGATGAAGTACCCATTTTAGAATGTTGGGAAATGAACCATATTCAACCATTTGAAATTGATGTTAGTCTGTTTTGACCTACAAAAATGGCAATTTCGGGTGGCGCCTGTGGCTCAGTGGGTAGGGTGCCAGCCCCAAATACCAAGGGTGTGGGTTCAAACCCGGCGTCGGCCAAATTGCAACAAAAAAATAGCTGGGCATTGTGGCGGGCACCTGTAGTCCCAACTACTCAGGAGGCTGAGGCAAGAGAATCTCCTAAGCCTGGGAATGGGAGGTTGCTGTGAACTGTGCCGCCACGATACTCTACTGAGGGCAACAAAGTGAAACTCTGTCTCTACCAAAAAAAAAAAAAAAAAAAATGGCAGTTTCATATGGTTTGATTCAACACCTGAGAAACATGGAAACATGGAAAATTTCTAACAGTTTGGAATCCCAACTCAACATTTATTATTCAGAAGTTTTTGTTTTAGAATCATTAAAAATATAATTAATGCAAAAAAAGTCATCATATAAATATACTACTGGGGGAAATGTTCAATACAGTACTTATGGTTCATTCATGACTTCAGATATTAATTAGAAGCCTTTAATGTGCTAGGCTGTTAGGATCCTGTGGTGAGCCAGGCAGATACAGTTTCTGCTTTTGTGATGCTTTAGTAGGGAAGGCAGAAAGCCAGTAGGGAAGGCAGACAGCCAAGCTATTTGATCACATTTTATAACTCGCTGTGTGACAAGGGCTATAGCAGAAGTTCAGGTTGGCAGGGGAGCATTCCTAAGAAGCAATTGACCTGGGAGAGGATAGGGTCACGGCAGGCTTCTCAAAATGTTATTTGAAATTCAAGACCTGGAGGTTGTAAAATAAAATAGTCCAGTAGGCAATAGAGGAAGACAGTTCCAGGCAAAAAGGTGTGAATAAAAACCTGTAGGTGAATAGAGGTAAGACATCTGAAGAACTGGAATCACTTTAGGAAAGCTGAAGTTGAATATGCTTGAGGATAAGCCTGAAGAGGGAAGCCTTGTCAGGTCTTATCCTAAGAAGAAGCCTTTGAAGGATTTTAGGATAATGTAATGTTTTGCAAAAATGTTTGCAGTATCCTTTAAACGTAATTGCTAATAGAAAATAAAATGGTGCATTTTTAAAAGTGGATTTGGGGGAGAAATTTCATTCATAAACACACTAGTTGGATTAAATACTTGGAGTAGAGTATGATCTTTTTAAAATGTCATCCAAATGATAATAATGCCTCATTGCCTTTTAATATAAATCAATTTAGGTACGGTGGCTCACACCTGTAATCCTAGCACTCTGGGAGGTTGAGATAGGTGGATTGCTTTAGCTCAGGAATTGGAGACTAGCCTGAGCAAGAGCGAGACCCCGTCTCTAAAAATAGTTGGGCATTGTGGTGGGCACCTGTAGTACCAGCTACTCTGGAGGATGAGGTAAGAGTTTGAGATTGCTGTGAGCTATGACAACATCATGGCAACAACATAAGACTGTCTCAAGAATAAATGGAACTTCACCCTGGAAGTGAGAACAATGTAATCTAAATATTGTACCCTCATGTTAATTTGAAAAAAATAAAAATAAATACTCAAAAAAAAGTAAGTAAAAATGAACTCAGATGCCCAAAATGCGCTCTGTCATTCATCCAGCTGGAAT
>CAUYRH010159882.1:0-14257 GCA_963574655.1 Perodicticus potto
CATTTATAGATTTACATATATTGCACCAGCCTTGAGACCCTGGGATAAAACCCACTTGGTCGTGGTGTATAATTTGTTTGGTGTGTTGCTGGATTCTGTTTGTTAGGATCTTATTGAATATTTTTGCATCAATATTCATTAGTGATATTGGTCTATAGTTTTCTTTTCTTGTTGGGTCTTTTCCTGGTTTGGGGATCAAGGTGATGTTTGATTCATAGAATGTGTTGGAAAGTATTCCTTCATTTTCTATATTTTGGAAAAGGTTGAGTTATATGGGTACTAGTTCCTCTTAAAAGGATTGGTAGAATTCTGATGTGAAGGCATCTGGTCCCTGGCTTTTCTTTTTAGGGAGATTTTGTATAGTTGATGCTATTTCAGAACTTGATATAGACCTGTTCAACATTTCCCCTTGAGTCTGCCTAAGTCTTAGAAGATGGCATGCTTCCAAATATTGGTGAATTTCCTTCAGATATTCATATTTCTGAGAATAAAATGTCTTTTAATATTCTTTAAGAATTTTTTGAATTTCTGAGGAATCTGTTGTTATTTCATCATTACAATTTCTGATTGATGAAATTATAGATTTTTTCCTGGTTAGGTTAGCCAAAGGTTTATCTATTTCATTGACCTTTTCAAAAACCCAACTTTTTGATTTATTGATCTTTTGTATAATTCTCTTGTTGTCAATTTCATTTAATTCTGCTCTAATTTTGGTTATTTCTTTTCTTCTGCTGGGTTTTGGATTAGAAGGTTCTTCCTTTTGCAGTTGCTTAGGATGTCCCATTATGATGTTAACTTCCTCTCTTTCTGTTTTCTTGAGGAAGGCTTGCAGTGCTATAAATTTCTCTTTTAGGACTGCCTTTGCAGTATCCCAGAGATAATTTGTCTCTTCATTGTTGTTTTGTTCCCCAAATTTGGTAATTTCCTTCTTAATCTCATCTATGACCCAGCTATCATTCAGCATAAGGTTATTTAGCTTCCACATTTTTATATGAGTATGCAGATTCCTGTTGTTACTGAGTTCAACTTTTATTTCCTGATGGTCCAAGAAATTGCAAGGAATAATTTCTATTCTTTTAAATTTGCTGAGGTTAGCCTTGTGACCTAAGATGTGATCGATTTTGGAGTATGTTCTATGGGCTGATGAGAAGAATGTGTATTCAGTTTTGTTAGGATGAAATGTTCTGTAGATGGCTGTTAAATTCAAATGTTGAATGGTCAAGTTTAAATCTAAAATTTCAATGGAAGAAAAAGTATCCAATATACTCAGCCCTAATATGAAGTTAATTTATAGCTTTCATATGAAGGCTAAAACCCAATTATAGCACAAGAATATGGGGAAAAGGGCAAGGGAGGGGAGAGAAGAGGGGAAGATGGGTCGACGGAGTGCAGTTGGTGGGATCACACTTACGGTGCCTCTTAGAAGGGTACAGGTGAAACTTACTAAATGCAGAATATTAATGTCTACATATAGTGATTAAGAAAATGCCATGATGGCTATGTTAAACAGTTCGATGAAAATATTTCAGATTGTATATGAAGTCAGCACATTGTGCCCCATGAGTGTGCTAATGTACACAATTATGATTTAATAAAAATTAAAAAAAAAACATCTAAAAATCTTTGCTTAGCTTCTTATTGGAGGGTCTATCCAGCACTGCTAAAGGAGTATTAAAATCTCCGACTACTATGGAGCTGGAAGAAATCAAGTTGCTCATGTATGTTATAGTTTCTCTTATAAATTGTGGCACATTCTGGTTGGGTGCACAAATATTAATAATTGAAAGTTCATCATATTGAGTATTACCCTTAACAAATACGAAGTGTCCATCTTTGTCCTTCCTTACTTTTGTTGGTTTAAATCCTATTGTATGTGTGAATAAAATTGCAACACCTGCCTTTTTCTGCTTTCCATTTGCCTGGAATATAGATGACCATCCCTTCAGCCTGAGTCTATATTTATCTTTTAAGTTTAGTTGAGATTCTTGTATGCAGCAGTTATCTGGCCTGAGTTTTTGTATGCAGTCAGCCAACCTGTGCCTCTTTAGAGGACAATTTCAGCCATTCACATTAATTGAGAACATTGATAAACCTGGTAGAATTTTGGGTATAGATCTTTTTAAAAGTCCAGTGGACATTTTTAATCTTTTTGCCACTGTGGAAATTGGAATTTGATCAAAAGTTTCTGCATGAGTTTACTTTGGTGGTGTAGGATTACACTGGTCATTGTGGAGGATAGATCTGAGAATATCCTGGAGATCTTGTTTAGTTACGGCAAATTTCTTCAACATGTAAATGTCATTAACATATTTAATTTCTCCATGATAAATGAAACTCAGTTTCACTGGATACAAGATCCTTGGTTGAAAGTTATTATTCTTTAGGAGATTAAAAGCTGATGACCACACTCTTCTAGCTTGAAAGGTTTCAGCAGAGAGGTCTGCAGTTATTCTGATATTCTTCCCCTTGTAGGTTATGTTTTTCCTACATCAGGCTTCATAATTTTCTCCTTCATATTAACTTTAATGAAGTTAATTATGATGTGCCTGGGGATGTCTTATTCGATTTGAGTCATGCTGGTATTCAGATACTATCTGCTATCTGAATTTCAGAATCTCTTAGCATGTCTGGAAAGTTCTCTTGCATAATATCATGAAGAGCCCAATTCTGGTGTCATCTCCTTACTGGACTTCAAACTATATTGCAAGGCTATAGTAATCAAACCAGCATTGTACTGATACAAAAATAGAGACCCTGAGCATTGAATAGAATCCAGATATAAAATCCAGAGAATACAGATATAAAACCATCCACATGCAGCCAAACTGATCTTTGGCAAAGCAGATAACAATGCACACTGGGGAAAAGAATCCCTATTCAATAAATGGTGCTGAAAAAATTGGACAGCCATATGCAAAAGAATGAAACAGGGCCCCTATTTCTCACCACTTAATTCAAGATAGAATTAAAGTTCTAAACAAGGTGTAGAAGTATATCTTCTAGATACGTGAAAAATGACCTTGGTAGACTGATGGAAATTTTATTGAATCTATAAGTCACTGTGAGTGGTATGGACATTTTAACAATATTGGTTATACCTGTTGATGAACACATGATAATTTTTTCTATTTTTTTCATATCATTTGTACTTTCTTTCCTCAGTGTTTCATAGTTCTCTTTGTAGAGATCTTTCACCTCCTGTTTAAGTATATTTCTAGGTGTTTTAATTGTTTATTTCTTATTTGTAGCTGCTGTGAATGGTTGAATGTTTAATTTGATTCTCATCTTGACTGCTATTGTTGTATAAGAATGCCACCAGTTTGGGTACATTGATCTTGTAACCTGAGACTTTGCTGAATTTATTAATCCCAAGAGTCTCTTGGTGGAGTCTTTGTGGTTTTCTAAATATAAAAGCTTATCATCAGCAAAAAGTGACAGTTTTACTTCCTCTGTCCTGATTTAGACACACTTTATTTCTTTTCTTTTCTGATTGCTCTGATGAGGACTTTTGGAGGCATGTTGAATAGACATGTTGGCAGTGGGCACCCTTGTCTGGCTCCAGTTCTTAGTGGAAATGCTTTCACCTTTTCCCCCAAATTCTTTTTCCCAGTGTGCAAACATATGTGGTGTTTGTTTTTCCATTCTTCAGTATGATTTTGGCTGTGGGTTTGTCATATGTGGTTATTGTAGCTTTGAGGAATTTTTCTTTCATGCCTAGTTTGTTGAGAGCTTTGATTATGAAAGCATGCTGAATTTTGTTGAATGCTTTTTCTGCATCATTGTACTGATGTATGGTCTTTGTTTTTGCGGCAAAGCAAATTTATTGATTTACTTTTGTTGAACCACGCTTACATTTCAGGGATGAAGCTCACTTGGCCCTGGTGGAATTTTTGTTTTTGTGATGTGGTACTGAATTTGGTTTGCTTCTATTTTATTGAGGATTTTTGTGTCCCTGCTCATAAAAGATATTGGTTGGTAGTTTTATTGTTGTCGTTCTTGTTGTGTGCTTTCCTGGCTTTGGTATCAGGGTAATACTGGCTTTATAGAATGAATTGGGAAAGATTCCTTACTTCTTGATGTTATGGAATAATTTCTGCAGTATGGCTACCAGTTATTCTTTGTAGGTCTGGTAAAATTTGGCTGTGAATCTTTATGTTCTGGGGCTTCTTTTTTGTTGAAAGACTTTTTATTACTGCCCCAATATCACTGTTTTTTATGTTATGATCATTTAAGAAGTTCTATTTCTTCCTTATTTAGTGCTGGGAGGTTGTGTGTTTCCAGGAATTTGTCTATTTCCTGTATCTTTCTGAGTTTATACACATACAGAGATTTTCATTGTATTTACAGATGATATTTCTGTGGTATCAGTTGTAATATCTCCTTTTTCATTTTTGATTGAGCTTATTTTACCTTTTTCTCTTGTATTACCCATTAATTTAGCAAGAAGTCTATCAATTTTCTTATCTTTTCAAAAACAAATATTTTGTTTCATGGATCCTTTGTAATTTTTTGTTAGTTTGTTTTCCATTTGGTTAGTTCTTCTCTGACCTTAGTTATTTCTTCTTTTCTGCTGGTTTTGGGTTTGGTTTGCTCTTTCTTTTCTAGTTCCTTGAGATGTGTCATTAGATTATTAATTTGTGAGCTATATGTCTTTTCATTTATTTTGTTATTTCAATTTTTTTTGAGTCAGATTCTTAAGCTGTTGCCCTGGGTAGTATGCTGTGGCATCACAGCTCACAGCAACCTCAACCTTCTGGGCTTAAGCGATTCTCTTGCCTCAGCCTCCCAAGTAGCTGGGACTACAGGCACCTGCCACAGTGCCCTGCTACTTTTTGGTTGTAGTTGTCATTGCTGTTTGGCAATGAACCCGCCAGCTCTGGTGTATGTGGCTGGCGCCCTGGCTGCTGAGCTACAGGTGCCATGCTGTTTTATGTTTTTCTAATGTAGCATTTAAGGCAATGGATATTCCCCTGAAGAATATTTTTGCTGAGTCCCATAAATTTTGGTAGCTTGTGTTGCCTTTGTTATTAATGAAGGAATCTTTTGATTTTGACCCAATAATGTTTCAGAAACAGGTATTTGATTTCTGTGAGTTTGTGTAGGTGTGAATGTTTCCCTTGTGGTTTATTTCTAGTTTTATTCTACTGTGCACTGAGGATATACATAGTATGACTTCTATTTTATTGAATTTGTTGAGACCTGTTTGTGGCCCAAGATATGATCAGTCTTGGAGGATATATCATGTGATGCTGAGAAGAATGTATATCTAGTAGTTTGGGGTAGAATGTTCCTTAAATGTCTCATAGGTCCATTTGATTTAGAGACCTCCTTACATCCACTATTTATTTATTTTCTGCTTTGATGATATTTTTGTTGTTGCTGTGATTGCCAATGGAGTCTTCTTCATGAATTCTTTTCTTAGGCTGATAAGATTCAGAGTTTTTCCTACACTTTCTTCTAAAGTTTTATGGTTTTGTGGCTTAGATTTAAATCGCTTATTCAGTGTTAGTTAATTTTTGTAAGTGGTGAAAGGTGCAGGTAAAGTGTCAGTCTTTTACATATGGCTAAGCAATTCTCCCAGAACCATTTAATGAATAGGGATTCTTTTTCCCCAGTGTATGATTTTGTTTGCTTTATCAAAGGTGAGATGGAAATATGAGACTGGTTTCATCTCTAGGTTTTCTGTTCTGTTTCATTGATCTGTCACTCTTTTGTGCCAGTACTGTGCTGGTTTGATCACTATATTCTTATAGTATAACCTGAAGTCTGGTAATGTTATGTCTCCAGATTTGTTTTTATTTTGTAGAATTTCACTGGCTATTTGTTTTATTTTTCTGGTTCCATATGAAATGAAGGAGTATTTTTTTTTTTTTAGAAGGAGTATTTTTTTAAGTTCTTCAAAGTTTGATATTGGTATTTTGATGAGGATTACATTGGCATAGCCATTGTTGAAGATAGTTTTGCATTTTCTTAAGCAAAGTAAACATAGTCTTACCTCACTAACCTGTAGTCAAACTCCTAGGTAATTACCCAAATGAGATTAAAATTTGAGTTTAAAAATCAATTCTCACAAAAGCCTGCCCGTGAATGTTTATAACAGCTTTATTGAAAATTGCCAAAAATTGGAGGCAATTAATATGTCATTCAATAGGGGAATGCATAAACAAACTGTAATGCATCCATATAAAGGAATGAAAAGCCATGAGAAGTCATGGAGGGCAATAAACTGAATATTGCTAAGTGAAATAAGGAATTTTGAAGTGCTACATACTGTACAATTCCAACTATATGACATTCTGAAAAAGCTAAAACTATATAGACTATTAAAAGATTAATGGTTGCCAGGAGTTGGGAGGATGTGACAGTTGGGCCTGAAACATTTTTCATTCAGAAGATCCAGGGAGCTATCAAAGACTACTAGTTTGCATCAATAGAAATTTCAAAAAATCTTGAAAAGTCTCATTGGCCCCAAATAAGCAAATTTGAGCATCAATAAGGATAATAGCTGCAATGCACTGAAACATATCAAATATGTGTGTTTACATGACTTCATAATGATAACTTAAGAAAAATAAATGCATTGACATTACTGGCAGGATTTAATGAACTGACTTACTCTATTGATTTTTAAATTTCTAACTTAAAAAATTAGAAGTTTGCTGTATCATAGTATGAATTATAAGGTAAAGTAACAGATAAGAGATACATTCATGGCCAATTTAAAAATGATAGCTGCTACCCATTGCAAGGCATAGCTCTACCTCAGACAAGCAAAATGTGAATATAATAATGATTTACCATCACTCAAATGCAATAGTTTTATGTATTTTTTGCATATTTATTCTAAATATTTTGTTTTCTTCTATTACTTCATGTCTAACATCTTCCAGTAAAATACTGAATATTTCTGTGTTTTAGTCATTTACATCCATTTGGAATGAGATATATTTATGCTTTTGAACTTTTCAAAGAGCTAACATTTGAATTTCTTTAAGTTATTCGATAGATTTCATTTTTTACCTTAGTAAGTTACATTTTTTATTTACTTTTATTATTTCTTTGTTTTCAGGGACCAGGACTGGCCAGGTCTCAGGCCCGGCTTAACTAGGTTCTGGATGCGGACTGCTAAGTTACCTTGCTCAGGTCTCTTAGGTGCCTGGGGGCTTATCTACTTTAGCTAGAAAGAGAAAGAGTCTTAGAGAGAACAAAGCAGTCTTCTTAGAAAGATAGAGCTTAGTCTTTAGCAGAGCTTAGTGATCTTCAGCAGAGACACGCCGTGATGGCGTTCTGCAGGCGGAAGAGGAGACAGAGTCAGAGTAAGCAAGTCCATGAGAGAATGCTCATGCTTCTTTTTATATTTTGACTGCCTGCTCCTCCAGCCTAATAAAAGGCTGATCTCGTGCCCCTCAACACCATAGGTGTAGAGACTGCCAATTTACCACTGCTCTCATCTCTTGAGCTCTCATGCTTGTCAGGAGAGCTAAATCCCTCTCCATACCCTTTCCACCGAGGTGTTCCATTATTGAGCTATACAAGTATTTCTTATAACTCTCGCTTCTCCTAGCCATAGGGTATATGGGCTGCAACAATTTGTCACATTTATTATGATAAACAGAAGTTCCTCTTTTTTTGTCTAGTTTACATTTTTATAAATAATAGATATATTTAAAATAGAATTCCTTCTGACTAGCTTTTTTAGTACTTCAAATAATTTTCAATGACATGTTTATATTTCATTGCTTTCTAGATAGCAGTTAGTTAATTTGATGTAAATACCTTCATTTCCAACCAATTATATTCATGTAGATTTTTCAATGTTTTATATTTAACAATGTAGGCTATAATGAGAGAATTTAGACTGTAAATGCCTAATTTGTTTTTATCAATGATATGGAGTTACAGGGAATCAAATACATTTGGGATTATTTTTCCCTTGACTCATAGCTCCGTAAACAGCAGACAGTACTTTCCAGAAAAAAGAAATTGTAGTCTTTCTATGGAAATGGGCTGGATTTTTTGATGCAGACTTTCAGTGAGTGTGTGACAGATCTACAGTTCTGACTTTGTGATATGCTCAGAACACACTGATTCTGAGACTTTCACCTTAAGTCTTTGGGGATCATAATGCAACTCCCCAACTCCCAGTCTATGATTGTCTGAGCATCCACAAGTCATTTTATAGATTACTGCTCTACTGTCATTGAATCTTTATTTTTGACCCTTTTTATTTATGAAATTTCAATGATTTCAACTATGGATTAAAAAAAAATTCTTAAATTTTATCCAGTATTTTTATGTGTTTATAATAGTAATGTTTTTTTCCATTTTTTCAATATTGGAAATGCTATTATTCTCTTTCCACATGTATTCTAAACTCATCCATTTTAGATTTTACATAAAATTACTCTTATTACATATGTTTGAATATTATTATTATGTGTATTGGGAGAAGAGCTGCAAAGAATTTTGCCCTGTATTTTTTTGAGTAATGACTTTTATTATGTATCAAAATTTAATATCATGAAATTAATTTTATTTCAAAATGATAATTTGAGAAATCTCATAGATATTTTCTTATGACATGCAAAACTATCAGACCTTGGTTTGAAAGGTAAAGATACAAAGATGGATTAAGTAGGACTCAATGGAAGCCAGTTTAAGAAAAGTAATGTAACTCAATTATGTATTGTTTGCAAACATACAAGGTTATAAACTTCAAAAATAAAGTGTCAGTGGTTTTATATCTTTTTCTTGTAAGACGTCTTAAAAATATTTTCATGTAGTAGTTGAGAGAAATGCAATTCTTTTGATTGTGTTGTTGAAGGCTTTCTTTACTTGATTGTTTCTCAGGGTGTAAATAAATGGGTTCAGTGTAGGCGAAATGGAAGAAATGAGCAGTGAAACTATTTTATTAACAGTCACTTCTTCCTTTGCTGTGGGATTCATGTAGATGAAAATGCAAGTGCCATAGGTGATGGAAACCACAATCATGTGAGAAGAACAGGTGGAAAAGGCCTTTTTCCTTTGCTGGACAGCAGGGAATCTAAGAATTGTCTTGATGATGTAAGCATATGACAGAACTACACAAGTCAGAGTCATATTCAGGGTGAGCACAGCACAGATGATAACCGTCTGTTCCATGAACCATGTGTCTGAGCATGAAATTTTCACGAGAGGAAATGCATCACAACCGAAATGATCAATCACGTTAGAGTCACAAAATTTTAGATTTAAACCTAGGCTAAGTGGAGGGATTATTATGCATAAACCAGCCATCCAACAACAGATAATAAGAATCCTGCAAACTCTGTTGTTCATGATGGCTACATAGTGCAAGGGTTTGCAGATGGCCACATAGCGATCATAGGACATGGCGGCCAGGAGATAAAATTCTGTTACTCCACAGAGGTCAGTGAAAAACACTTGGATGACACAGTCATTATAGGTAATGACCTTGTCACCTGTTGCTATGTTATACAAGTATCTAGGAATACAAGCAGATGTGAATGAGATTTCTAAGAAGGAGAAATTTTTTAAGAAAAAGTACATAGGTGTTTTAAGGTGAGAATCCACAAAGGTGAGTGTGATGATGGTCAGGTTCCCAGTTACACTCAGTAGGTAGGTGAAAAGTAGGAAGATAAAAATGACAACCTGCAGCTGAGGGTCATCTGTGAGTCCCAGAAGGATGAATGTTGTTACTGTACCATTTCTCATCATTGAATTCTGACTTTTCTTCAATCTGTGTGTGATTGAGATGTTTTAAGAGATTATTTTAACTGCTAAAATTTACCATATTCATGCTTTTAATCTTAACTTTGTCTTTTTTCTCTTTCATTCTTTCTTTCCTACATTTTATGTTCATCTTCTAGTTAACCTGTAGGATTAAGTATTGCTGAAAACATTTAATGTTTAATAACCACTTACAAACCAAATAGAAAAATCTCACCCTTGATTTTACGTTTTTTCTTGACACTTTGAGTCTTTTTGTAATAAAGACTAATCTATAACATATAATTTGGGTTCATTGTGCAGACTCTAGATAAAAACTTGGGGTCTTTTTCCAAAAGAAGATTTTTGTTCATTGGGGTGGTTTTAGGCTATGTGTATTTAATCCTTGTGAATGACCTTTATCCCTGTCACCTCGGCTTCCCAACCTTTAGATACACAGTCTGCCTTGTTTTCTGGATCTGTGCATTATCATTACTGAACATATGTTTTACTTTTACTGTTAACAAAAATTATGAATGCCTTCTCTTCTTTTCCTGTACTTCCAGTCAAATGCATTGCTTTATTTTCATTGAAGTAGGGACAAAAATGTTTCCATGATACAAACAGTATCTCAAGGCTTAAGCTTTGCAGACATCAGTGAATAAAATGTATTTTCCTCTTGTGGAAAATAGTTAATGAGCAGGTTTACTTATTCACTTTATTGTTTAGCTTATTGTGTTCTCTTCTTACTGAAGTTGGAGCAGAACTGGTTGTGAATATTTACAGCTCACAACATGGTAATACAGAGAATCATCGATTAAGGATTATGGTCTATTCACAAGTTACAATTCTCCTAGGAAACTGAGGATTTCTTTTAACAACTACCAGCTATTTATATAAAATTGAAATAAGGAACAGGGTTTTTTGTTTGTTTTTTGTCTCTCCTACCTTCCTCACATATTTTCTCCTAATTACTCAGGTGATATGTGCAGTCCTTCAAACTGTGAGCATTTGTCAATTCCCAAAATACATATGCTCTTCTCCAAGTTTTCATAATCTATTACATAATAGAAGTTAATAAACAGATCATCACTCAAGTGTAATTGTTTTCTGTCTATTTTATCATTCAAATAAATGTTCAAAGTGAACATGAGAATCTGTAATGAGATATTAGCACATAGGTCAACATATTATTCCTTTTTAAAGGGAGAATGAAAGGGTATTTTATATACTTTTATATATACAAAGATACTTGAGACAGAGTCTCACTTGGTCACCCTTGGTAGAGTGCTGTGGTGGCTTAGCTTACAGGAACCTCAAACTCTTGGGTTTAAGAGATCCTCTTACCTCAGCCTCCCAAGTAGTTGAGACTATAGGAGCCTGCCACAACACCTGGATATTTTTTTTTTGTTGTTGTCATTGTTGACTAGCTGGCCTGGGCCGGGTTCGAACCCACTAGCCTTGGTGCACGTGCCTGGTGCCATAAGCACTGTGCTATGGGTGCCGAGCTGACCCGGCTGTTTTTAAGAGACTGGGTCTCCCTCTTGCTCAGGCTGGTCTCAAACTCCTGAGGTCAAGGGATCCACCAGCCTTGGCCACCCAGAATGCTAGGATTACAGAAGTGAGCCACAGCACCTGGCCCAATAAGAAATATTTTTGTACAGGTGTTCAATGTGTTTGTGTTTTAAGCTAAGTGTTATTACAAGAGTCAAAAAATTAAAAAAATTCTAAGTTTAAAAAGTAAAGAGGTTACAATAAACTAAGGTTAATTTATTATTGCAGGCAGAACAAATTTAAAAATGAAGTTCATATTGTCTGTGATTGCTTCTGCAGCACACATACGAAAAGTGGAATGATACAGAGATTAGCATGGCCCCTGCTCAGAGATGACACTCAAGTACAATGTGATTGTTCCATAAATAACAACATTTAGTGTAGCCTAAGTGTATAGTACTTATTAAGTCTATAGTAGTGTACAGTAATGACCTAGGTAGGCCTTCACATTCAATAGCCACTCACTCACTGATTCACCCAGAGCAACTCCAGCCCTGGCAGCCCCATTCATGGTAAGCACCATATGGAGGTGTACCTTTTCCTTTCTTTTCTTTTTTTTTTTTTTTTTGAGACAGAGTCTCACTTGGTCACCCTTGGTAGAGTGCTATGGCATCTTAGCTCACAGCAACCTCAAATTCTTGGGTTCAAGTTATTCTTTTGCCTTGGCCTCCGAGTAGCTGAGACTATAGATGCCCACGACAATGCTTGGCTATTTTTTAGAGATGGGGTCTCACTCTTGCTCATGCTGGTCTCTAACTGGTGAGCTCAGGCAACCTACCTGCCTCAGCCTCCAAAGTGCTGGGATTACAGGAGTGAGTCACTGCGCCTGGCTGGCAGGATACTTTATTTTTAATTTGAGGTTGAATAGACAGCTAAAGTTAGCCTAAATAATTTTTATATTAAGTTAAATGCAGATTTATATGTAATTTGTGAATAAAAACTTTCCAGGCGAAATTTATCTATGCAAGGGAAATTCATTCTAAAAAATTACATTTTATAAATATATCTTGAATATATTAAAAATTAATAAGTTATTACTTAAATACTTGTTATTTTCTGGATTATAATATAATCTAGAATATTACAATAAAAGACACAAACTTTATCATACTTACTCTTTTGTTAGTATATCAAAGTTCCTGTTGTTCAATCAAAGAAATAGTAAGACATCAGGGTTAAAAGTGATGTTGTTAAAGATATTCATGTCTTCACATTCACTAGCATTTCTGGGAATGCATAGAGTTCTCTGTGATTTCTACCTCCAACAAACTGGCTAGGCTTCCTCAGGATAGGCTTAGTATGGTGATAAGCTTCCAAATAATTTCTTACTGTCTCCATCAATGAAATGAGAATTTTAGGATCCCTATCCATGGGTGGAAGATATTTTAAATCATCAGGACAGAGAGAAATGCTTTTACCATATCAAGCATGACTTTTCTTTTTAACTTGCCAAGAATGTCACTAGGCACAAAAATGGTCCATTGTGACCTACACTCAAGACTCATTAATTAATTTTCTGAGTAATGAAGTTTGGCAGAAAATCAAGTAATACAGGCTTCATGGGGGACAGTGTCCTTAGAGAAAGGAGGCTGTTACAGTAGCGTTTGAAACAGGTGCAGAAGACAACTATATCACTATGTTATACATAGTATAGATAAATTTTAAAGTTTCATATCTACTAAGACATTTGGAAAACTTTAACTCTTTATTACATAAATGGAATCTTTTATAAGATTAAATGAATCATTTTTCATTATTGGATAATTTTGCAGATACAAAAGGAAACCTTTATAATTGCATAAGGGTTTTGTTTACACTGTATAACCTGATTACAATATAGAATGTGTTCTTTGAGACTTTTCTTTCTCCAAATACACCAACTAATTATGTCATAGGTATTCCTCATGAGTGCGTCTAATTTTTCAATCATGTTGTTACAAGAATGTGAACTTCCAAATTGGGGTCTAGACATAAGGCCGAGTGAGTTCTTGGCTTCACACAGGAAAGAATTCAAGAGTGAGCCAACAGAGGAAGGCAAAACAGGTTTATTGAAGTATTAAAAACAAAAAAAACAGAAGGAAGGCTTGTTCCACAGGCAGAGTGACAGTTATCTTTTATTTATTTATTTATTTATTTATTTATTTTTCTATCAGTTACAAATTGTGTGCTTTATTTATTTATTTATTTATTACTGAATCATAGCTATGTACATTAGTGCAATAAATGGGTACAATGTGCTGGTTTCATATACAATCTGAACTATTTTCATCAAACTGATTAACATAGCCTTCATGGCATTTTCTTAGTTATTGTATGAAGACATTTGTATTCTGCACATAGTAAGTTTCACCGGTACTCTTCTAAGATGTACCGTAGGTGTGTTCCCACCAATTACCCTCCCTTCACCCTAATCTTCCCCTTCCCCTCCTCTCCCTTGCCCCTTTCCCAATATTCTTGTGCTATAATTGGGTTATAGCCTTCATATGAAAGCTATAAATTAGCTTCATAGTAGGGCTGAGTACATTGGATACTTCTTCTTCCATTCTTGGGATACTTTGCTAAGAAGAATATGTTCCAGCTCCATCCATGTAAACATGAAAGAGATAAAGTCTCCATCTTTCTTTAAGGCTGCGTAATATTCCATGGCATACAAGTACCACAATTTATTAGTCCATTCATGGGTTGATGGGCACTTGGGCTTCTTCCATGACTTAGCAATTATGAATTGGGCTGCAAGAACATTCTGGTACAGATGTCTTTGTTATAATGTAATTTTTGTTCTTCTGGGTATAAACCTAGTAGAGGAATTATAGGATCGAATGGCAGGTCAATTTTTAGATCTCTAAGTATTCTACAAACAACATCCTTCCAAAAGGAATGTATTAGTGTGCATTCCCCCCAGCAGTGTAGAAGTGGCAGTTATCTTTTAAAATGATAGAAAATAGCACCTTGTGAGTTTGGGGGGGTCTTAATTTATAACTTTTACCTAATTTTA